>JAKSXM010000173.1:0-92053 GCA_022575985.1 Anagrus nilaparvatae
CCTATTTTTTAAAAATTACTTAAATGTATAAAACTTATTATTTTAAACATAAAATTCAAAATTTATATGTCTGTACACTATCAAAACTTTTTTTAGACTAAGTAATAATATTGTTGATATCTGAGCAATGGTTATTTTTTAAATTTTAAAGGATTTATTAAGAGGGGGTGTTTATTCATAGATTTTAAGAACTATAAAATTTATACTTTACTAATGGGTTTAAATTCTTGTCGCGATATATGACACTGTTTTATTTTGAATATTGAGCGTTATTAACTTACATTTTTTTATTTTTTTATTTTTTTCTTTTTTTTAATTGCTTTTCCATCATATTTTATTATCGTTATATTTTAAGAAAGGGATTTTTTTTTATAAGTGTATACATCCGTATTAAAAAGGTCAAAAAAATACTATGTTTTTATGTAGAATTACATATATATATATATATATATATATATATATATATATATATATTTAAAATTTTATTATAAAATTTTATTTAATATGATTTCTTGAGGGGAATCAAAATTAGCAAGATCACTTTTTTTATTTAAACTTATTTGATTATTTTTTTTAATGAATAGTAATTCGACATATTCTCTTTTTTTAGTGTTAGATTCTCTATGGAGAATTTTAAAATTATCCCATTCAAATTCATGGGATGTTTGTAGCTTATGTGTGGACATTACATTGTGATTACTCGGACTCTGTCCAAAATTACTACTATGTTCACCTATTCGAGTTTCTGTGAGTCGCGCTGTTTGACCATAATATTTTTTATCGCAGTCTTTACATTCTACACAATAAACTACATTTTTTTGTTGTTTATTAGTTAGTCTATCTTTTCTTAATTTGATAAATTTATTTAATTTGAAGGGGACATGGTATATAATATCTACATTATATTTTTTAATAAAATTATGTATCTCATTGCTTATATTACTATTGCTTGGAAGCATAAATATTTTTCTATTTCTATTTTCTATATTACTATTGTCTGAGGTTCTATTATTATCTATTAGACTAATATGTTTGACTCTATTTTTTATTTCATGATTTATGAGTTTTTTTGGATAATTATTAAGCGATAAAATTTTTTTTATGTATTTTAAATTATTATTATGGAATTGGGGGTGAGATAGCTTTATTGCTTTATCTACCAAAGATTTAATTACACCTGTTTTATGATTTTTGGGATGGTCCGAAAGATAATTTAACAATCTACCAGAATATGTCTTTTTACGATACCAGTTAGATATAATACTGCCATCTGAGTTATTTCTTATTAATTGCATATCCAAAAAATTTAACCTATTATCTTTTTCAATTTCTATCGTAAATTTTATTCTTTCATGATAACTATTAAAGGTTTCTAACACGAAATCTATTTTATTTTTTGGTATTATTAAGAAAGTGTCGTCAACATATCTTCCATAAAACGGAATTTCGAAATCAAAATTATCTAGTATTTGTTTTTCTAAATCGTAAAAAACTAATTCACCAAGAATCGGGGAACAGGGGTCTCCCATTGGTAATCCATTAATTTGTTTATAAAATTTTTTATTAAAAGAAAAATAGGTCGAGTTTATTAGTAAGTCCAGGCCTGATAAAAATTCTTTTTGAGGTATTCTGGTGTATTTTTCTATATCTGTCCATCTATTTTTAACACTTTCATTTACGAGTTTTAAAGGTATACTAGGATACATTGATACAACATCTAACGAAACCATAACATAATCTTTTGGAACTTTAATATTTTTTATTTTATCTAAAAATTCAAGGCTATTTTTTATTACTTGTTCTGGTTTTTTAATACTTTTAGAAATAACTTGTTCATACATTTTTGATTGTATGTATTTGGGAGAGTCAATGCCTGAAATAATAATTCTAAAGGGAATATCAGTATCTATTTGAATATTGTTTTTAATTTTTTGAAGAGTATTTTCATCAATTTTGTGTGCTTTAATTAACCCATAAGCTCTAGAAATTATACTTTCTTTTACATGTGATATAGTTATTCCCATATCTTTGTTTATATATCCCATTTTTTTCCATTTTTCTAGTTTTTTGTAACATTGTGTTATAGATCTTTGTGTAGGATCGTCGTCAATTTCTAATTTTTTATAAGTTTTTTCATCGCTTAATATATTTTCCATATTTTTGACATAAAAATCATGACTTAATAATACCGTAGAATTTCCTTTATCTATTTTTGAAAAAAATAAATTTTTATTTTCTCGAAGAAAATTTTCTAATTCTGTAATAGAATTTTTGATTAATTGATCAAATTCCGATAATTTATTCTTTTTATTTAAATATTTTTTTGATAAGTTTAATATATAATTTTTTACTTCCTCTTTTTTATCGTTTGGTATGTTATTTATATTTAAATGTAAATCTTTTAAAATTTCTATAATATGAGTTTTTTTATCTTCAATTAGAGGATGACTGAAATTTTCACCTAATCTGATTAGATTGTATGCATTTACAGGGATGATTTTATTACTTAAATTTAATAGCCATGGGTCATCGTTTTCAGTAAAATTATGTCTATTAAGTGATATTTCTTTCTTGTTTGTATCATTTTGATTTTTTAAATTGTTAAATTTTTTTATAAGATTAAAGTATTTTTTGCTACTTTTATAATCAAATTTGTTTTGCATATCAACAATATTATTATAGTCCTCAATTGTTAATAAATTACTTAGTTTATTTTTAATATCTAACTTACATTTCGTTAAAAATTTAATATGTAAATAAATATCTTTAATTTCTAAATTTAAAATTTTACATTTTAGTTTTTTTAGTAGAAGATCTTGTTTTCTTTTTATCGAATTGCTGAAGAAATGTATACTTTTAAATTTATTACAAACGTTACTGATTTTTTTATGAAATATGCAATTCGACCGACATTTTAGTAAAAATTCTTTATTTGCAGTATAACTTCTAATTTCATTGTTGATGTTTATATAATTTTTGATAAGACTTACTATTTCTTCACTATAAAGTTATCTAATTCTGTTGAAAAACATTTTAACACAATTCTGGTCAATGTGTATTATAGATTTATGAAAATTGGATTTGGAACGTCCAGATAATTTAAATTTCTGTTGAGTTTAAAACGACCTTGCTGGACAAATTATAAGGAAAAATTCAAAAAACTTTGATTTTTACTCTTGTCAATATTTCATTCTCAATCTGAGAACCTCTTCAGGACCTTTATTTTTTAAGAAATAATTTTTTAATTTTACAAAATATTACATTGAATTGTTTGAATTACATATATATTTTACATACCATTTAAAAAACTTAACTTGACATTTAAATATTCTTATGTTCCTATTTTTTAAAAATTACTTAAATGTATAAAACTTATTATTTTAAACATAAAATTCAAAATTTATATGTCTGTACACTATCAAAACTTTTTTTAGACTAAGTAATAATATTGTTGATATCTGAGCAATGGTTATTTTTTAAATTTTAAAGGATTTATTAAGAGGGGGTGTTTATTCATAGATTTTAAGAACTATAAAATTTATACTTTACTAATGGGTTTAAATTCTTGTCGCGATATATGACACTGTTTTATTTTGAATATTGAGCGTTATTAACTTACATTTTTTTATTTTTTTATTTTTTTCTTTTTTTTAATTGCTTTTCCATCATATTTTATTATCGTTTTTTTTAAGGAGTACAAGGACCAGCAAAAGAAGTGGTTCAAAAAGCTGCTGAAGTAAGATCCCCTGAAGGAAACTTAAAAGAAGTAAAAAAGAAATCTTTTTTGAGACAGCCACAGATTTTTGCTAAAACGGTTTCTGCAACACAAGGAATTAAAGGTAAGTTTTATATTAATTTTTATTGTTATTATTTAATTATTTTGTGTTTATGTTGAATTAAGGTATAAAAATTTTGTCAAAATATTTTATGAAATATGTGTAAAGTAAAAATTGTTTCTTTGAAAAATAGTAAAACTGTTTCCTCAGGAATTGCCCCCATCGCAAGTCAGGTGAAGCTCGCTCTGCTCGCTTAATTTTACTTTATTTATTTAGTATATCAATTTGTTAAATAAAATACTTGATAAATTATTTGTAAATAAGTCATATTTTTATATTTAATGAAAAAAATTCATTTTACTATAATTTTACTTGCTCGCTGCCCTACTCTCGCTCGTGCATACAAAACTAATATTTTGTCGCTAACTATAGTTATTATTCAACTTTATAAGTTCTTATAGTGATTATTTCCATGAAACTGTTTGGCAAGTGTAATTAAATAATGTAAGGTAATTCGTTATTGATTGATAAAATAGTAGATTGATAAAATGCATGGCACCGAGGGAATGTGATCGCATAATTGGTAAAATATACATTTATATCAAGGGTTAATTCATAAATAATTTTATTAAAAAAGTGCGTTAAATTTTTTTCTTATTTTTATCCCCAGTGAGTAAAAGGTAACTTAAAAAAATAAATTTTAGCTTATACTCAAAGACACTTAATGAAGATTATGTATTAATAAAATAGATAATTTGTTTTATTAATTAAATATTTGTTTAAAGTTTGAATTGTTTCTCATTTAAAATTGAATTTGAGGGGGTTGGCGCGCTTTAGCACGCAGGAAGCGTATAGTCTCTAGTATAAATAAATTAAAAATGATGACGCTGATTTACATAAACAAAAAATCATGTATTTATAAAATAATGACAAACTTTATTTAATTTTTATTTTAAATTAAAATAAATAAATGTGCAATAATTGCAATAATATTTAAATATGTTATAAATAAATTAATTTTTTTTTGCCCTCCCGGGCGTAAAGTTTAACTCGTGCGTAGAATTTTCTGAACTCGTTCTACGCCTAGGTGGGCAAAAAATAGTGTAAGCACCATGGGCGAAATACTTTAGACACGAGCGTGAAAACTTATCACTCGTGCCCGGCTTTGCCGAGCACTCGTGCTAGTGCTCACGCTAGTGCCGAAACTTTTACGCCCTTGATACTTAATATACTATTTTTTTTTTTTTAATGTTAATTACAGCTCTTGATAAGGGTGATCGTTTAGATTACCGAAACCGAATATCATTATTAACGATGTACAAATTTCTATTTTTATTTTAAACAATTGAATATATTTTAAAGTAATTATTATTATAAATTAAAAAGAATAAATTATTTATTTGCCAAACTTTTATCTAGCTAACAGTTTTCTTCGGTGCGATTTTATTTTATCACGAAAGGTACTTTATACCTGCTTATCAAAATAAAAAATCAATAAATAATTATACATATCCAGGGCAAAAAAGCCTATTTTCTACCCTAGGGAGACGAGGCTTTTTTGTACTTTATACGTAAAACTTTGCTTTAAATCACGGGAAAAAATATGGGGTTCGACTTTTGTATGCTGTCTGCACTCACTCGCTATGCTCGCTCTTACGTACAACTGCATGCAAGCCAAAAATCAAAATCAATATTTTGGTTTTGATTTTTGCCCAATTTTGTCCCTTGTTTAAAAAATAGCTATTTTACTAATCTAGCTCAAATTTTTTTTATCAGGTTTATTTACCACCAGAAGCGTAGCTAGAAATTTTTAATAGGTAATCAGGCACATAGCCAGGGAGGGGGGGTCGAGGGGCCTAAGCCCCCCTCTCAAAATTTTTTTTTGTAATCTACCAAGATAACCTATATTTTTTCTCAAAGCTCACGTGCTTAGCTGTACTAGGCTGCCATTCGAACTTCAGAACCGTCATAGTACATTCATGGCACCTTACAATTTTTCAAAGAACAGAATAGTAATTTCAATGTGTTGAATATTTTGCTAAATAAATAAAACAAGATTATGTGTATAAAACAGGATTTATTTTTAATATAAAGTGTAAAATAATTATATGATACAGAATATAGATGCGATTATATTCGAGTCAAGCTTCTTAAAGACTAACGCTCAAAAAGACATTAGCATAATGTCTCTGGGCCTGTTCCATGCGGGGGAGAGGCAGGAAGCTAGAAAACATCAGCAGATGCTAGAAAATCGATAAAACGAAACAACGACTCCTTATCGTTATTACATAAAGCGTATGATTTTCAAAGCGCTGTTATGTAGATCTAAAATAGTATACAATACATAGCATAACACTCCCACTTATTTTGGATCTACTTAAAATTCAAAAATATTTAACATTCGTCTTAAATTGGCAAAAGGCAATTTTGTTAATGGCTTTGTTAAAATATCTGCCAATTGCAATTTCGTATTAACATAAGAAATATCAATTTCTTTTCTTTTAACTATTTCGCGAATATTAATGATACCGTACATCAATATGCTTATTTCGCTTATGGTATTCAGTGCTTTTTGCCAATTTAATTGCAGCTTGATTATCAACAAATATAGGTACACATTTTTGCTTATGACCTAATTCATTCAACAGTCTTCGCAACCATACTGACTCTTTTGTGCCCTTAAATAATGCAATGTATTCGGCTTCAGCCGTAGATAATGCAAATACCTCTTGGTGCTGCGATGACCAAGAAATTGGAGTGTCGTTAAAAAGAAATATATATCCGCTTCTCGATCTTCGAGTGCTTAAACAACCAGCATAGTCAGCATCAGTGTAACCCACAAGTGGTGCGGAACTTTCAGAGTTCGCAGCTCCTGTACTCCCACTGTTTCCATAAACTAAACCGACATCAATTGTCCCGATTAAATATCGAAAAATTCTTTTAACGGCTTTCCAATGTTCCTGGTCATAGGAATGAAGAAACTGGCTTAAGTAATTCACCGCATATTCTATGTCTGGTCTACTTATTTTAGATAAGAACAAAAACGAACCGATAGCTTCACGGTAAGGTACATTTACTAATTTATTTTTACTTTCGCTTTCAAATAAAGACCAGGCTCTGTGGGTATACTTACTGGTTTCGCTTCTAACGTATTAAATTTTTCTAACAACTTTCTTATATAGCCAGCTTGACTAATTTTTGAAATACAATTCTCTCTATCACGCTTTATTTCCATACCAACATACTCATCCACTACATCATGCGTAATTTTAAAATGTAATTTTAAAGAATTTAGCACTTCTTCTACTGCGCGAGCACTTTTTGAAATCACTAATCCGTCATCAACATATAAAGCTAAAAACACCTTATAATTTAGCACTCTACCAACAAAAACACTGCTTGTCACTTTCAGTATTTTTAAAATTAAACTCACTTAAAAATTTTACAAATTTTTCACTCCAACAGCGAGAAGCCTGCTTTAACCCGTACAAACTCCGCTTCAACTTGAGTACGCTGTTTTGATTTCTTACTGCATATCCTTGTGGTATTTGCATATATTTGTCTTATTCTAAATCGCCATTTAAAAAAGCTGTTTTGACATCGAATTTTGCAATTCCATAATTTTCCTTAGCTGCTATTGCTAAAAGTACTCGAATAGATTCTTTACGAACTACAGGTGCAAAAGTTTTGCTATAATCGATGCCTTCATGCTGTGAATATCCCTTTGCGACAAATCGTGCTTTATATCGAGAAATATTGCCTTCTGGGGTTGATTTCACGGAAAATACCCATCTACAGCCGATAGCTTGTCGGACTTTCGGTAAACTTGTTAAAAACCAAGATTTTCTTGAGGAGCTTGCATTTTCTCACTCATTGCAATTTCCCAATTTTCCGCATTTTCACTTGAAATTGCATCATTGTAAGTTATTGGTATAACTTCGGCAAGAAATGCTACCGGTACGCCGTACCGTTGAATCAAAGTTAGCTGCTGTCTATTTCTTAACACACGCCTTAAGGGGGCAGGTTCTTGATCTTGCACGTTTGCTTCGTCGATATTTAACTCTTGCTCTTCGTCTTGTTCAGCAACTTCCTCTTGATTTTCTTCTATTTCGTCCTTTTCTAGAATACTAAAATCAAGGTTGATTTTGAACGTATTGGTTTCCGTTATGCGATGAATCTCGTATTCATTAAAATCAACGTCACTGCTTATAATAATTTTTTAAGAATTTGCATTCCATAATTTATAGTTTGAGGAATCGCCATCATAACCTACAAAAATCATTTTTTAACTTTTTTCATCAAACTTTGCTCGACCTTATTCTTTTGGAATATTTAAGTGTGCTGCTGCCCCAAATATTCGCATATGATTTACTTCTGGTGCTTGCTTAAACCATTTTTCGTAAGGTACTTTTTCTTCAGTTTGATTTGAGTTGACCCTGTTCAATATGTAATATTGGCTGTGCTAACTGCTTCTGTCCAAAGTCTCCTATTAATATTTCTGTTGCATAGCATTGTTCTTGCGCACTTAGTAATAGTCCTTATTTCTCTTTCGGCGCGCCCATTTTGATCATGAATGTAAGTTGACGAATGCTCAGAAATTATACCTTTATCTTGTTAATATTTTGAAAATTCATTCGAAACATATTCTTTCCCATTATCTGATTTTAAGATTTTAATAATATTTCCAGTTTATCTTAAAACCAATGCCTCGAAAGCTTTGAAAAATTCAAAAGTTTCAGACTTAGAAAATAAACTTTTCTATAAATAGTTGCCTCATCTTTAAAAAGTAAAAAATATTTTGTCCCTTTTGGCGACTCAATATTTACCACATAAATCAGTCTGTCTTTTATCACCGGGCTTGTAATTACTTTTTCGCATTACAGATCTATGAGATTTTCTAGTTTGCTTTCCAAACAAGCAGCTTTCACAGAAAAATTTCTTCCTACTGGCATGTTTTCAAAAATTTTATCTAATTTAAAAAGCTTTCCGGTGCTGCGGACTGCTTTTTCATTTATATGACCAAAGCGTTCATGCCATAAATGTAATTTTTCATCGGAAGTTGTGGCAATAAATGCGTCTGAATTTTCAATTTCAGATTTTATTACTTTATATGGAAAATAGAAAAGCCTTTTGAAGAGATTTTTCCGAAAGGGTTGCTAATTTCACATTTTTCTTTATATGTGTGAAAAGAATAGTTTTTATCAGTCACTTTACTGACCGAAAAAAGATTTCGATTTAATTCAGGTACATATAAAACGTCTCTTTATTCGCGCTGTATTATCTTGCCATTTAAATTTTCTTTAATAGTAATTGTAGCAATTCCAGCAGCCTCAATAATCACTTCATTAGCTATTTCTAACCCATACTTGAAATTAAGTGGTTTTAAGCTAGAAAAATAATTCTTACTGGATGTCATGTGTGCTGTTGCACCGGGGTCGGCAATCCAATCAATTGCTGTGTAGCAGTCAAGCTATCTTCAATACAGCTATCTATATCACATACATATGCAGATGACTGCTGATAATCACCTGCACTTTTTGTTACATCGACTGCTTGCCCGCCTTCGACTTTTTTCGGACATTCTCGTACCCAATACCCCTTCTGCTTACACAACGCACATTTGGTCCTCTTTTTTAACTCTCTTATATTTTTCTCGCGTTCGGCCTTGTAGTTTTTCTTGGCGGGAGCCTTATTATTCCCGTCTTTATTTAAATTTATCTGTCTTACTTGCAATGCCAGATCTGAAGAGGTTTTTTCATATGATTTCATAAGGCGTCTATCTTCACTAATTAATCTAGCTATTAGGGTGTCTTTTAATTGTTCAGCTGCTGGAGCCGATTTCCACCCCATACGGAAAGTTGAAAATTTTGGGCGGCAAACAATTTAACAAAATAGATTTCATGGCGTCCTTAGATGGCTTATCACCTGCGTTTTCCAGCCTTTTCACAATTTGCTCAAATTCTTCAATTTGGTTTGACATTGCTATGCCATTTTTCATTATATAGGCAGCTTCTACAATAGCCACATACACAAATGTAAATGTACCTATGGATAGACATATATGTGTATGGCCAACCTTCAGATAACTGCGCCCTCTATTTTTCTACATTAATTATTGTAGACTTTTTACCTGCTGGTAAGGCAGATTTTAAAATTAGGTTGGCCATACACATATATGTCTATCCATATAGGTACATCTATTTGTCTATGTGGCTATTGTATTGAAAGCGCCATATGCATAGAAATCTTCCCATGCGCTTGTTATTGCATCCTCATTTGTGGCGCCATATAAGCTTTCTAGCTTATCCCACATTTCTTTTGCATTCGTGCAATTTATCAATAAAGGGTGCAATTTTCTAACGATTGATGCTAATAAGAGTGCCTTTTTATTTTAACGCTTTTGCAATTTTCCTTCATTTTCATCAGCCGGTGCTACTGCTGTACCTTTGACAAATTTCATCAGTCCTCTACCTTGCAGTGCAAAACTGATGCTGAATTTCTACAAAGGGAAATTCGCTCCTGAAGAATCGAGCTTCGTTAACTCTAATACTTCTTTGTCTGACATAATGAAAAAAACCTTAAACATGCTAACTTAATCACACAAACTTTTATTTTACACAAGGCTTTTACTAATAAAAATTGCACTATTAATATACACAATCACTCTGTGAACGTACTGGGCTTCTATAACCTGTTGAATATTTTGCTAAATAAATAAAACAAGATTATGTATATAAAACAGGATTTATTATTAACATAAAGTGTAAAATAATTATATGATACGATACAGAATATAGGTGCGACTATATTCGAATCAAGCTTCTTAAAAACTAACGCCCAAAAAGACATTAGCATAATATTCATTACAGGAGCAAATTATTTCTTCACTTAATATATCATCACATTCATAATGTCTATATATCTTCACATTCACTGTACAATTATCAAGAATAGTATTTAATTTGTTAAGTAAATTTTGAATGTGTTGTGTCTTGTAGGATTGTTAATTGTTGTGGCTAAAAATGAGATCAAAATCTTCTACCGATATTTTAGTAACAATACCTTCATCTTGTGCTCTGCAGTTCCCATATTTAGGTGGTTTAATAATTTCATATAGAGATAAAAGCTTGTACAATTAAAGAAAATTAACAATATTTGGATGATCGTTAGCACCATCTGCTTCACGGATTATCCCAAAAAATTGCTAAATTAAAAATTTTAAAATAAATTATTTTAAAAATAAAAAGTTATTCTAATAAGAAAATTACAACACATTATGACCGTATAGTTTACATTATGTTGTATAATTTACAGCCATGTTATGTTAAATTTATTTGCTAGGAAAATACTCTACAGTCTTTTCAATAATAAATACATACTTCTAATTGGTCCTGGTTGCTGTTAAGACGTATTTAAATTCGGGTAATGCAAAATATTTACATAATTTTATTGTTGATATAATTGATACTCTGAATCCTTCGGCAGTACTTGAAGATAAAAATTCATCTTTACTAATTTTTTTAGATTTTACATCTTTTTCCCAATTTTTTAATTTATTTAAAGAATCGCGTAGTACCTGAATATATGTAAGTTAAAATTTAAAAATACATATCTTTCATAATATTAAAAAACGACCTTTCCGAGCATAATGATGTTTATTGATTAAGTTTTAAAGAATTCCGAGCTTTCGATCCGCATAGGATCTTTATCAAGGCTAGAAATATAATAACATAATGTAATACATTTTTTTAAAATTAAAATAAGTTAAAAGACTTATACATATAGATGTTTTAAAAATATATCAACAAATTATAAAAATATCAGTTAGAAAATTTTAGTAGAGCAAACATAAAGTTATGTTAAACGTAACCTAAAACAAATTATAAATAAATTACTTATGTCTACTTATATAAATATGAAAATCTTAACGAACTTGGTTACCCTAATATTACTAGAAAATCTGGATAATAGAGTATAGTGCATACTTAACAATAAAAATACAAAATTATTATTACTAAATAAATAACAATAAGAATATAAAAATGTATCGTAGAAATATTTTTCTCCATGTGATGCAGTTGTTATGTTGATCAGCTGGGATTTTGAAAATATACATGATGAATAAACGTATAAGTATAGACATCTATCTATTAATATATTAATCAATATTAATCAAAAAAAGTTTTTAATGATAAGGTAGGAAGGTAAGGTAGATGCGTTGTTTGTAAACAATGAATAAAAATTCATGTATTCTTTTTCATTTTCTGGATGTTTGATAAATATGGTTTAAACATTTTTTTAGAGTCAGCTTGTTCATTGATAGCATTCTCATACATGTTAATATGTAAATACTCACTAGTTTTTCTCTTGTGATAATTAGACTCATGGTCAAGAATTTTAAACTTTGCCCATGAGAAATCATGTTTAGTCGTCTTAAAATGTTTGAATACCACTTTATCATCATTAATATCACCTTGTTTACCTTTTTCAACTTTACTGTCAGTATCATCAGTCTCCTTGTAATTTGGAGGATTTTCGATGACAACGCGTCTCTTCGGCCTTATTCGGGATGGAATAGCTATTTTTTCATTTTTACTTTTTTCTTTTTTTAAAACTGCATTTATAGGTGCCCTATGTTCACCAAGCCTTATGCCCACTTCTCTCTTTGTCTCACCAATATAAGTAGCTGGACACTCAGAGCAATTAATTTTATAAACCACTCCAAGTTTTTTCTCCTTGGGTATCTTATCTTTAGCTTTTATAATTATAATTATAATTATCTTATTATTCAATAAGATGTTTTTGGCAATAGCGAGGTTCTCTTCATGAAATATTTTATTGGATAATGAAATTGCTTTATCAATTAAACAAAAAATGATACCTATTTTTTGATGTTTAAAGTGTCCAGACCTAAAATTTATATACCTTAAAGATGAAATAGGCTTCCTATACCAATTATGTAATATTTTATGTTTGCTGTACTAAAATTTTCTAACTGATATTTTTATAATTTGTTGATATATTTTTAAAACATCTATATGTAAGTCTTTTAACTTATTTTAATTTTAAAAAAATGTATGACATTATGTTATTATATTTCTAGCCTTGATAAAGATCCTATGCGGATCGAAAGCTCGGAATTCTTTAAAACTTAATCAATAAACATCATTATGCTCGGAAAGGTCGTTTTTTAATATTATGAAATTTATTACTCTCCTTATTATCGAGCGATAACAAATATTGGATTTTCTTAAAATTCATTATAAAATTTTAAAAATACATAGTAATATATTTAATTTATAATTATAAATAAAATTTTATTGTTTCTTACTTTTAAGTCTTTTCCATCTCTTTTTATGCCTTCTCCTGGATATTTTCTATTCAAGGCATCGAATAAGTTATTCATCCAAAAAGTAAATTCAACGGTCTTCTCACATTTGTCAAATATTTCAGGGTGTCTAACTTTATAAAAATTAATCTCAGAAGCTTCTTTATTACTAAATATCTAATAATAAAAAATTTACGAATTGCTAAGATGTCGATTAAAGGTATAATTTTTACAACCTGAGTTAGAAAAACTCTTATTTCCATTGCCTTGCATACTGCAATGTGATTTACAGTCAGTTTAGGACATACTCTATCATGACCTAAATTTTGAATATCGATTTGGTAAAGATCTGCATAATAAGACCATTTTATCTCTTCACCATCCATCTGTAAATGATATGTATTTATAATAAATAAATTTATAATTTTTTTTAAATATTTATAATGAATAGCTAAGTTAAATTTAATTCTAAAGCTTTAAAAAAAACTTTTAAGTCCCGCCTTTTTAAACGATTTCGAGTACATTTGATTAAATGCGCAGAATCTGAAAATATAAATATATTTCTACTTTCATCAAAAGGGTTCAATAAGCTATGTGAGACTTTCGCCAAATTTTTCTATTTGCTGTTGCCCCATCACAAATCATAGCGTCAATTCTTCCATCTGCATTTTCAATTACTATGATTGCTTGTAAAATTATTTTAGCTAATGTTGTGTTATAGTGAGAAGGTAGGCAAATAGCGTCAATTCTTCCATCTGCATTTTCAATTACTATGATTGCTTGTAAAATTATTTTAGCTAATGTTCTGTTAGAGTGAGAAAGGAGGGAAATTCGACACACAGTCGAAGGTTAATAAATAAATAGCTAAGAGTATTTATTTAAATGAAAATTAAGAAATTAATAGTTTATTAATTAAAAATATAAAATTATAATTAAAGTTACAATTTGAATTTACAATTATACTAGCACTCCCTCTCTCGTCACTCTCATACGTCTTTACTTCGCGACCGCTCGTGATAATCTGTTCGTTTCTTCTCGCGCTCTTCCTTTTCCACACTACCTACATACACGCATACTAACATATCATAAGTGGTTACAGTAGTCATAACATTACATTACTAAGAATAGTATATATATTTATAACAGTTGATCCTACAGTCGAGTTTTTACTAGCAACTGTTGCTATTGGTTGATGAAAATTTGCTTGCAAAGCCGAAAACATTGAAACAAGAGCATGATCAGCCATATCATTTAAAGAACTTGCTGGGCCTGTCCCATCGTCAACAAAACCATCAAATGTGGCAGTTTAAGAGTTAACAGGAACACTTTTCCTAACTATAATTTCATCAAATAACAAAACTCCATGTCTTGCTCCTTTTGGTAGTTTTTCTAGTTGCTTTTTAAAACATTCCAAAAAATAAAGAATCTAGAGAATCTAATACTAAAAAAAGAGAATATGTCGAACTACTATTCATTAAAAAAAATAATCAAATAAGTTTAAATAAAAAAAGTGATCTTGCTAATTTTGATTCTCCTCAAGAAATCATATTAAATAAAATTTTATAATAAAATTTTATAAAAAAAGAATTAACCTCAAAATAATTCCGCTCTAAGGAATTAAATAAACATTCATTCTTCTCTGGGTAACAAAAAATTCTTTTAGGTTTGGTGTGTACATTTAAGTAATTTTTGAAAAATAGGAACATAAGAATATTTAAATGTCAAGTTTTTTAAATGGTATGTAAAATATATATGTAATTCAAACAATTCAATGTAATATTTTGTAAAATTAAAAAATTATTTCTTAAAAAAATAAAGGTCCTGAAGAGGTTCTCAGATTGAGAATGAAATATTGACAAGAGTAAAAATCAAAGTTTTTTGAATTTTTCCTTATAATTTGTCCAGCAAGGTCGTTTTAAACTCAACAGAAATTTAAATTACGACGTTACAAATCCAATTTTCATAAATATTATTTAAGTTTTATTAATCTGTGTAATCGCAGTCATAATTTTCACAAGCTCCAAAGATGATTTACCATAAGAACAATGTTAAACTACCTACACTTTTTTCTTGATTAAATAATTAGGCAACGAAAGTTGTAAAAGAAAGTTTATTTCATTTTTTAAAGACTTTATCTTTATATTTTATAAGCTTAATTCATTTCTGTTATCATAAATTTTCATTAATGTAACGCCTTAAAAGCATCTACAATAAATATAAAAAAATTTAAGTAAATAGTAAACAAAAATTTTATCCCTGAATAAATTAAATTTAAATAAAACTAAATATCGTTTTAAAGTAGTAAATAATAAACAAAGTTTATTAAAACTTCATGTATTATAAAATTAAAATTTAAACATAAATACAAAAATATTCCTAAATTACTGTTAATAATAAAATTTTCCATAAAATTCATATGTAAAATTACAAAATATGAAATAAAAAAATAGAATTGTAAATAAATATAATTATCATGATTTTTATAAAACTTAATTAACAATAGTACATGATAAAAAATAATCATTCGTAAACTTAACATTTTAATTAATCGATAAAAAAAAAATCATTGAAAAATATAATATTAATAAAAAAGTAAATTATACAAATATGATTCATGGCTCTTCTTTTTTTATTGGGAATCACGATTAAATTCATGCTTACATTTTTACCCCCTCTACACGTAGGTGTGTATAAAACATGGCTACTCTTTTTCCATAAATAACATAGGAAAAGTAACAAATAGTTCATTATTAGTTAAAATAAAGATATTAAATTGAAAAAAACACATAAATTTATTAACACAATACTATTTCTAATATACACTGTTTTATTTTTGTAAAAATTTTAAACCTTTAATTCATTTTATTAAAAATATTAATTCTTGGTCTATATGCACAATGTTAATTCATACCTTAGGGTAGCCATCTTAATTACACCGACGCGCGTGCATGTGTTTAATCATGAATCCCAATACGACGATTGTTTTTTTTTTTATTACCTGCGTTTCATTAATTTTTTTTTTAGCTAGTAAATTTTCAAGTGTTTCATTTTTTATCTTAGACATATCATCTTTTAGTAAATTCATATCTTGTTTGAATTTATTTGTATAATTTAGCTGTCTTCTATAGGCTTGAGATTGAACTCTTCTCGCTTTTCTACATATTTCTAATTTACGTTTCTTAGTTGGAGATTTAAAATTAATCGTTCTTTAGATTTTGTTCTTTTTCTCATATTTACATGTTTGTCTAAGGTATTAGGCAATTTTGAACAATATTTATATATGGATCCATTTGTACCCAGAGTACATTGATTATGTCTCCATCTTTTTGTGTTTAAATCTTTATACGCACATCTTGGTGCAACATTTTGATAGTCACGAATGAGTGGCCCTCTTTTACATACTGAAATATCTTGTATATTTTGAAAAGCGTTTAATAAATCTTCTAGGTCTTATTTATATTTTTATAAGTTGTATAATATTGGTTACATATAAATATTTTCATATTTAAATCAGCTGTCAAAACCACCTGTAATAAAGATGTTTATGCAATAAATATTTATTAATTTTATTAATTTTTACCTGCTTTGAGTACCAAGGGACATCATCACAGTCATCTCGTTTAGCTTTGAAATACAATTAAATCTGGCTCTTTTTGAACTATGTAACTCCACAGTAATGAATTGAATTCTAAAACAATTCCCATATTGATTACTAATGAAAATATTCTTTTCTTTTCTTCTAAGTTAGTTATTGATTCTACAATTTCATCAGCTAGAAGTATACGATTTTCAATGCTACAATTTGGTAAACTTTAATTCCATTCTTTTTTATATTTACAATTTATATTAAATAAAAAATTATATATTACCTTTAGGGTCAACATTATCTAAATCTGAAATATCATTTAAACATTCAGCAAATTCTGCAGAATCTATACAGAATTAGCGCATGTTTAATTTTATTTATATACTTGAAATTAGTATAAATCAACAAAAACATGCTATTAAATGTACTAAGATAACTTTTATGGTTTTATCTTCTTGGCAAATATCATTACTTTCACAAAATTGATCATTTTCAGAGAAATTACCACAAGAACTATCATTTGCTGTCTTCGTTTCATCTTCTGAATTATTGCAATCAGCAGAAGATTCTGTCAGCATTGCTAAGTAATCGTTGTTATCAAAATAAACTGGAATTGCTTTATCACTCAAATGTTTTCTTAGCAACTTTTTCTTAAAATTGTGAAAAAATAAAAAATAAATATTAAATTTACTACCTGAAAAATAATATTTCCTTCTTTATCAGTTTTCTTAATTTCATCAATAATATCACAACCACGAAAATGTTTTTCACAAATTTCTCTAATAATAATCTAGAACTTAAAAAACTTATTGATAAATATGAAAATGAATTGAAAACTTATAAAAATAAATATGATGAGGCAATTTCAAAATATAATAGTATCGTAACTGATCTTAATAATACTGATGATATTAAAAATAAATATAGTGAATTGGAAAAAAAATATAATTCTATCTTAGAAGATAATACGCAACTTAGATTAAATACTTTAAATAAATATAATAATAGTACAATTGAAGAACTTGATGACTCGCTTTTACATAATATTGACCCTACTAACAAGGGGAGTTCAAAATTTGGAACACCGAATTACACCAAATGGTTATGGATGAGTTTGTTATGTTGAAAAAACATGCCGACTACCCTCCGTTCCTTCCAATGGGCCTTCTGGGCCTAGAAACGCAGGGCTCAATGTTATAAAATAGGATTTTTTGGTAATTTTCAAAGAAACGCCAAAACCTCGCAAGTTAACCAAAACACTTCTGGATGTTCTCATTTTTTTGGTTTAAGTATCACCTTTCATACACCGTAAACCACAATTTATTATCACTAATTCTCTCATCACTATAGCCAATTAACCAAACAGTCATAGAATGCAGTAAGAAAATGCCTTCTATTAAAATTATTGGTATTACTGAAAATTTCAAATCAGAAGATTATGGTGATATTGAAAATTTTATTAGAAATATTAATTTTAATGATTTACAAGGTCTTTTCAAAATTAACTATATCTACACTAATGTTAAATCAAACATCAAAACCATTTATGCATCTTGTAGTGGTGAAATTTTCAAACATCTAACAACCTTAGGAAGAATCCACCTGGAATGGGGATCTTATCATGTATATGAAGATTACGGTCTAGGTAGATAAACCCCTAGCTTTTATATTTAACACATGCATTGCAAAGGGAATATGGCCAGACGAATTTAAAAAAGCTGATATCATTCCTATATTTAAAGCAGGTGACAAAGATAACATGCCAAACTACAGACCGATATCATTAATATCAAATCTAGCGAATATTTTTGAAAAGGTAATATTAATAGATTGTACTCCTTTATGAATAAAAACAAAATAATTTCTGATCATCAATTTGGCTTTTTGAGTGGCATTGGAACAAAACAAGTACTGCATAAAGTCTCTGATCTAATCTATAATGGATTAAATGAGAGTAAAGCTGTGGTTGGGACGTTCTTGGACCTCTCGAAAGCATTTGATACGGTCAATCACCAAATTTTATTAAAAAAAATGGAGAGATATGGAGTCAGAGGTATCCCTCTAAAATTATTTGAAAATTACTTGCTTAATCGACAGCATGCGGTCAGACTTGAGGATGTAAGAAGTGAGTATAAAATTATTAATATAGGAGTGCCTCAGGGATCCATATTGGGTCCCTACTTGTTCCTCATCTATATTAATGTTTTGCTTGCTCTTGCTCCTCACATTTTCTCATATGCTGATGATACTGCAGTATTTGCTATAAAAAATAACTGGTCATTAGCTAAATACTCTATGACTCAATCACTTAATATAATCAATCTTTGGTTTGTTGAAAGTAAATTGACTCTTAATCTTAATAAATCCTCATTTATCGCTTTTGGTATTAATAGCAATAGTTTGCCTTAAAGTCTTGGTATTTTAGTAAAGTTTGTGCGTTAACAAAAAACAAATCCGAACATTAATTATGTTTATTAATTTATTTATTATAAGTAAATAAAGACTCAACACGTGATTCCGCCAGTGAGTGACCAGGCACCTACTGATTAAGTGATCGACTCAGAGCCTGTGAGTGACCGATGTAATTTTTGTTTATAATAATTTCTTAACTTTTTTAAAAAAGATTTAATTTACAAATTTTTAGAAATACAATTCATAATCTAGCATTTTATAAATCGCAAATAATTTTTTTAGTTTATTTTTTTTTTATTTCTCATGATTTAGTTCGGTATAGGTTAGGTTTTAGCTCACATGTTTACACATTTCGTGTCATAATTTATTACAATCGTATTTTATGAAAAATTAAAAATATATAAATTGAAACAAATTTATAAATTGAAAAAATTGTACGACTGGAAAATAATACTAAGCTCCAAAGTAGTTTAACACACGCGTCAAGAGATATTACAGGGAGTTTATAAGGCAATGAAATTATGTGGGCATATAACTTCAAAAAACTAAATATTGGGTGCAAAAATATTTAAGACCTGATATTATCTCTCTATATTATAAAATTCTAAACGCTGCCGCCGCCGACATGGGTCATTTGGGCACCCCCATTTGGGCAACCTCATTTGGGCACCCCCATTTGGACACCCCTATTTGGACAACCCCCATTTTGGCATGGTACATGTGGACACAATACTGTCAGGCACTTCTAAATTTTTCACTATCATATAACTATAACTGTATTTGATTTATTTCTTCATTGAGACAGACTATAGAATTGATATATTATTGTGTAACGTATATAAATCTATTTAACTCTATAAGACATAGAAATAAAAGAATATTTAATTAACAAATTTGTCCCAATTAATGAAAATAAAAATTTATTATGCTCTTCAATAACTAAGATATAAAATAGATGTATACACTAATAATGCATCAGATATAAATTATGATGAAAGTACACATTAAAAAATAATAGGTGAATTAAGGAAAACAGGTAAAAATAAAATTATTAAAAAGCATAAAAAATTATTAACTTAATATAATTAATAAATAAATAAAAACGTACAATATATTTAACTTTGATAACAAATTAATACACATTATATCTGACGAAATACTAAGTTTAGAAGAATTAATGGAATGCCAAGAACTATTGAGATTCAGGTATAGATGCTTTTTGAAAATTAAAAAAAAAAATTAATTATTTATAAAAAAATAATTTTATTTATTGCTTATAGATGATAAGAAATAATTAGTAAAATTTTAAAATTTAACAATGGATTTCGTATTATTGCATTTAAAATAAATTTTTGTGAAAGTAAAATTAAATTATTTAAATAAAAAAAAAAATTATTAGCAAATAAGCTTAAAGTTTTATTCTTTCTAATTAATTGTCTTTTAATTTCTAATTCTAAACATAGGCCTTTTCACCATGCTTAACGCTTTGCGGGGGTTGGCGCGCGGAGCGCGCAGGGGGCGTAGCCCCCTAGTTAATTATTAAAATTTAAATAGTTTGTGTATAAGAAAAAACAATTGAAAAACGTCTGCTACCATACTACAAAGTTACCGGCTGCATGGGTAGAGATCCACCGAGCATTATATTTACAATATTTGTTTTTGTTTGTTAAAATATAATTTATAGTTGTAAGTTGTAAGAAGCACACGAGATCAATAAGTTTCAGTTATCAATAACTGAAAATTAAAATAGAATATTTTAAATAGTTTTAATTAGTCTTTAATCCAGTCACACACTAAATTTTATCCCATTTTAGCACTAGTAAATGACCGACTATTTTTTATTAAAAAATAGTTAATAAAAGTTTTAAATAATAAGTTTATTATGTTCTAATAACACTTAAGTATCGAATAAAACCATTTTCAAAAAATTTTTTGAAGAATTTTTTGAAAAGAATTAAACTTTAACTAAATGCACTATTTCTTCTTTTTAGTTTATGCTTATGGAGTGGAAAAACCGTAGACTTGCGCAAAGTTTTTAATTTTTTTTTCATTCCAAAATTTTGTTTGAGCTAAAAGTAATTATTGATTATTAATGTAAACTCATGAAGAAATAAGATTTTATATAGTGCAAAAATTAAATATACAATAATTTTAAATAATTCTATTGAATAGGTGCAAATCGGTCGCTCACCGGGGTCCGGTCACTCACTGAGGATACCACCCTATACAAATTTGGAAAAATGATTTAAAAAAAATAAAATTTTTAATTTTGTTCTCAATTCTTTTTGTGAAATGTTTTTCTCAAAATTACTTACTCTAAATTGTACAGGCTTTTTAAAATTATTGTTCTAAAACCACAAAATTACCTAAAATAAAAAAAATCTAAAATATATAATAACGGGTTTAAAAAAAACGTTTCTGTTCTGAAAAAAGCAGAATTTGGAATTGGATTGTCATCAACGCTTCTGAACATTAATGTCCGCCTTACGTTTTATAAAGTCTAAAGGTAATATCACAAAAGAACAATGTTAAACTGCCTATTTTTTTTTTCTTAACTCAAAGAAAATTACGTAGGCAAAGTTGTTAAATATTTTTTTTCTTCTAACTTTATCTTTGTTATTTTATAGCTTTGATTCATTTCTGTTATTAAAATTTTACACTTTCGAGGCACCTTAAAAAAAAAACAGAAAAAATTTGGATCTCCCTGCATAAAAATGATTCAATATAAACCGTTTTTTGGAACAGATTTGGCATTAAATTGTGTAAAGGTTGGCCAAAATTTGGGCCAACGCTAGCAAATAATTTTAGCATATTTTGGTTCAAACGAACCTAGCCAAATGCTAATAAGCGTTGGCTAGGTATATTTTTTAAAGAAGCGAAAATGCAATTTCTGTTTATATTAAGCAATTCCCTACATTTTTATTAGTAACTGATAATTTCGTTTTCTTTAGGTTTAACTTTTGTTTAAATTTGCGGAAACATTTGCAGGTCGTTTGTTCTCTTTTTTAATCATTAATTGATCTTGTAACACAAAAAATTACAAATACAAGTTAAATATGGCGGTTAGGAAAGGGCGAATCAACAAACATGAAAAATTACGGATGACTACAGAGTCTTTCTTTGCCAAAACAGCAATGGTGGGCAGGTCGGGTCATCGGATCGGCCTCAAATTTTCCCAATGTTTTTATAACATAAAGATAGGAAAATCCTGAAATTTTCAGCCTTCTAGGTCTTAAACAGCCCGAGTTATGGCCAATCAAACTCATTAGGCGGCTCTCGACCGGCGTTAGTGCTTTTCGGGAAAATGGTTAAAAATCATAAATATAAGCTTGAAAAAAAATTCTGAAACAGTATATATGTTGGGAAACCTTCAGTAAATCAATTTCTGCCATTATTTTTTCGGAAAAACCCCGGGAAATTCCGGAAAATGGGAAAATGCGTTTTAAGAAAAATTGCAATATCTCATTTGCCGCCATTTTTTTTTTTGAAAATTTTTTTTTCAAAATTTTTTTCAACCGAAATCCCATCGATCTGTATGAAAAAAAATTTTGATTTCGGCCATTAAGGTCGATTTTAGCCTGTTTTAGAATAATTTCACATTTTCAATACTTCTTTATTTAATTTTCCGTAAGGGGTTAAAATAATTGACTTTTTTGCTTTCAGAATCGAATAGCCAGGGAAAAAGTAGTCCTAAATAAAAAAAAAAATTGCTCTTTTCGATGAAAATTAACCGAGTTATGGTCAAGTAAAGATAGTGTCACAAATTACCATTTTTATACTAATTCCAATTTTAGGGTCCATAACGACATTATAACTTGAAAAATGCATAACTCGCTTAAATTTTATCGTAAAAAGAAAAGTTTAGGATTATTATCGAATATTTTTTCCTTGACTATTCGTTTATCCAATAAAAAAATTAATTTTCTTGACAGAAATTTATTTTTTTTGATAAAAAATGATAATAATCAAAAACAGTCCTTAACATGTTACATTAGTTTTTGACCAAAAAAAAACTTTTTATTGACTAAACTAATTTTTTTCTTGCATAAAAGAATAGCCAAGGAAAAAATATTCTATAATAATCCTAAACTTTTCTTTTTACGATAAAATTTAAGCGAGTTATGCATTTTTCAAGTTATAATGTCGTTATGGACCCTAAAATTGGAATTAGTATAAAAATGGTAGAGAGGTATAGTTGAAAAAGCGAATGTAGTTTAAATAATTTTGATTTAAAGTATAAATTTTGGTTAAGCTTTAACTTCTCGAACCTAATTTTTTACTGTAGTACTAGTAATTAAGTACTGTAGAAAATTGTTTTTACCCCGTTTCCCGGTTATGATGCCTTTGTGAAAATTTTTGCGGGGATGGAGACAAAGCCTCGAACGCCCTTCTGTTTTCTTCAAGAGTAGAGACTGTAAGCTAATGTGGTAGTTGGCATTAAATCGTATACCAATTGATTCTCTCACGTAACCAAGCCCAACGACAGTTTCGTCCATACTGTTCGTGGAGGCAGTTAAAAAAGGCTTGGACTTTTTTACGTTATTCTATACAACAACAAACCCTTAGGATATTAGATTTCTTATTCAACATTTTTTTTTTTGAAATTATGGCTTAGTAAATTAGAAATTTTTTAAAACGAGAAAATAAAAACTTACAACCGGTTTGTGAAAGCACAGCCAAAATGCATTAGATATGTTTACTTACAGCTGAGTGATAACACGCGTCATTTCAAGTCCCCAAATCGAAATTAATCTAAGTCCCTAAATCTAAATCCCAAAATTGAAATTATTCTAAGGGAGCATTCAGACAATTCAGAAAATTTTAACCACCGCCTACGAAATTTACTCCCACTTTTTATTATTTAGCATGCAAGAATAGGACAAGAGGGGGTTATATATTAATATCCAAGGTGGGGGTTACACATTTTTTTTCGTCTGACTGCCCTCATAAATGAAAGTGGAAGCCTGGGCACTGTAAAGTGGCGATAACTCGGAGCTACATTTACAAAGTGAGAGTTGCGGCAGATAACAATTTAAAGAGGGGCGCGCTGCCATGCTTTTTTTTTCAAAGTGGAGTAAGCAACTCGTTACAATTTAAAAAGTTGAGAGCATGCTATTATCACTTTAAAAGTATAAAACAGCCTTAAAGTAAGCTTTTGGAAATTGGAATTATTTTATGACCCAAGAGTTAATTTTATTTATTATATGATTTTAAAGTTTAAATTGTGCAAACAAAAAATACATAAATAAAGGTATCAATGTAGAATATGACATAGCAACATATTAATTTTGGTTTATAAACAATTTAAAATTGTTTAAACAATTAATAATACGACTTTATAAATTGGAAATTCGGATTCAGTGAGTCAAAATATGTATAATAAAATCAGGTTCTTATCAAAATTTTGAATTGTTTTAGCTACAGGATATTTAACATTTAGATTGTTATCAAATTTTGCAATAAATTGTTAATAACAGATAATTGACCACGAATTTTGCAAAACGGATCTCGGATTCGTGTTTAGGGGGTCAAAAAACATAAATTCCAGCCATTTTTTTCCATGAAGCTTTTATGGCATTAAATAGCATTCCTGACGACAGGACCCAAAAAAACAAAAAATTTTTGAGGTTAGGCCAAATTTTAAGAAAAATATTATGGCTAAATAAAAGGAAAAGTTAAATTTTGTATACAATACGTAAGAAACAGCACAAAAAATTCCGCAAATTACACCAAATACGGCAAAAATTTAAAAAATTAAAAAATTAATAGGGTATTTTTCATTCTTGCTCCTAAAATGGGCATTTTAATTGAATTAACGAATACTTTCGCGTACTGAGGTTAAAGTACATACAAAAAGGCAACTTAAAAAAAAAAAAAAATTACCCTAGCATTTTTTTGCATAAAATGGCGCTAATTTCAAAATTGCTCAATTTTTGCGAAAAAATTTGATTTTTGGCCAAAAAAAAAAAATTTTTTCACAAAAATTTTACCTCATGGTCCCGTCATTAAAATACATATTTCCTGAGATTTTCATAAAAATCTGATTATTTTTGCCCGTTATTAAAAAAAATTTTTTAATTGGACAAAATTGGATTTTTGGAGGTTAGGATGTATTTTAATAGGAACCCCACCCAATTAGTTCTAGTCTCTGTCCAATTACGAAAATTTTCCATTTTTTTTTTTTTTATGACCATTTTAACCAGAGATATGACAAAATTCGATAGCAAACTTCTTAAAATTTAGCAAAAAAGTAGTTTTTGCCCCATATCTGGCGAAGCATTCCTCCGGGAAACAAAAAAAATCAGATTCTTTCTTACATATGTATATTAAACACAAAAAAAAAAAAAAATTGCACTTCCCTTTTACATCACTATTAAATCCTAATTTGCTTCCACTAGAATGTTCAAAATGGCTTGAAACGAGAAATAACCTCTAATATTTTTTACATCTTACCCGTGTAGTTTGATTGTTTATAGATAGGGGTCCGCGCAACGACAATTGTCGCAGTACGGCCAAATCTGGAATCCAGATCTGGGCCAGAGTTTTAGGTACGGGTCCATACTTGCGTTTTATACGGCTAGTAATATAGAATCTGTTAGTTCTAAATAATTAGTTTTTAATTTTTCAAATAAGGCTATAATATTGTTTAAAAAGTCTTAATCGCGAAAATTACTGCTAATTTTGTTTAAATTTTACCCTTTTAGTTTCATCATCTATAGATAGGGATTCTGGATATAAAGAAATAAATGATACAAAAATTATTTACATAAGGCTTATATTGTTAAAAATGGTCTACAAACTACATATTGTACACATTTGTATGGTTTAAAAGTGACGAATTCTTTTTACATTTCATTTGATAAAATTTAAAAATTTAACATTTCATTTACAGAACTCAGCAAAGAAGCAACAACTTATACGTTTCCGTTGGCCAACAGGTTAAAAAATTTAAATCCAAGAGTGGATGTAGCAACTCAAACTGAGTCGAATGCTAGGGTTTCCGCTGCGGAAACTCAAACAGAATGTCAAATTGGTAATTCATTTAATATATGATTCTTAAATTTTTTATTAAATTCTCATGCTTTTCTCATGGGTACCACTTCACCATCATATTTAGAACTATGCATGGGTCCCAGGTACTGTCGTATCTGGGTGCTGTTTGTCTAAGTCTGAACACCCTCTTGAAATTTATCCGTAGGACAGTCAAGAACCCTTGCTACAAAGGGGGGGGGGGTTTCAACACATACTCAAAATAAATAATTAACATGAACTATTCATGAACATACAAACACTCATATGCACATTCAAATATATAAATAATTTTTAAAATAATCTGTTAAATAAAATTCTCAAAATATGGAAATATTGACAGCAAACGCTTAGAGTAGCTGGATAGAAGGCCCGGATAGAAAATTCGTAGACAATTTTTAGTGTAGAAAAGACCCCGCCAAACAGTTTTTTTTTGTCATTTTAATCGCATAATAAAACGCTTCCAGGTCACTGTGTGTCGTCTCATTGAGTTCGGCCCTTTCCCACCACAAAAGAAAATTGGAGCCGTGAAACGGCGATTTTTATAACATTAGGTCCGGTTTGAATTGAAAACATAAACAATGTTAATCTATCCTTCGTTTGATTTGTTAAAATAGTTGTTAAAATAGATATTTTAAATAGTTATTTTAATTTTTAAATGGTTTTTAATGTTAATTATTATATTTTATGCAAAATTTTTATTTATTTTTAATTCAAGCTGGACCTAAAGTTATATAAAACGCTATTAACGGCCGTTTCACAGCTCCAATTTGCCATTGGAGTGGGGAAAGTCTGGACTCAATAAGAATCTTGTGTATATGATGCTTGAAAAGGCAAAATTATTTTTATTTATTTGACAATAAAGGAGTCACCCTGGGATCTTCTAAATTTAAATATATATTTCTTAACGTATACGTTATATTATATATAATGACTTCTTTTTATAAAACAATTTTTATTAAAATCTCTACTCAATCAAAAAAGATAGTTAACATCTTAAAAATAAAAAAATTAAGCTAACTGTAAAACCTTAAAAATAATAATTGTTAAACATTTAAAAGAATTAAAAATTAATCCTGTTTCCAGGTCCTACGGTCCGTGATAGAGGTTTCCCTGGTCCAGGAATGCTTTTGGACGAATTCCTAGATCACCGTATGGTGGGAGGTAGATTTACTCCTCACGATAATATTGATGCACGTTTGGGGCCTCATGGAGGACCTTCTGAACCGTTAGAGCCATTGGAACCATTAGGACCTCCACATCCAAGTCCTAGAGAAGATTTAGACGTTCCCTTCGATAGACCTCGCAATGATGATCATCGAAGCTTGCTACCTCGCCATCCTGACGATTTTGACAGAGGAAGGTTTGATATTGATTCAAGGCTACCTCGTGATGATCTTAGTAAGATCTTTTTGTATTATTCATTTATAATTTATTGTTTATCGTAAATATTCATATTTTAATAATACATCTAAAGGTTTGACATGGATTAATCCATGGTTGTATTCTGGAACAGTTTTTTGGGAATGAAACTTTAATTTAATTTACTTCACACAGTATTTAACAGATAAGCTTAACCCGCCTGAGACATTGAAACAAAGTATAACACAGTTATATTATGTGTAAATTATACGTAAACAGTGTTATAACATCAATCACACATATTTTACACATATATAATTTGACACTGCTATCCTATATAATACGTACTCTTTTCTTGTTCAAGTTCATAATATCTGCTATTATTAAAAAATATTGTTTTGATTCAACGTTTTTAGTGAAAATTATACTAAAAATAGTTAAGCGTTATAAGATAACAACATATAATTGAGCTTTAAAATTATTAAATATTTTTTAAAGAATTTCAAGTAGACTGTCATTCTAACCATAAACTTTTTAACCCGATAAATATTCTGGAGATAAATTAGGAAAAAACATGTTTTACCGTAAAACTATTCACTGCACGAGCCCCCTGTCAGGGTAATTACCCCTTGAAGCCTGGTCCACTATTCATGGTTTAAAAAAATAAAAAAACTGCTACCGGTTTGTGAACTCACAACCAAAATACATGGAAAATGTTTATATTTTGAATCTTGAAACTTGTATAATTTTATATCATTTATAATTTTAAGCCAAAATAAAATGATTTTAAGATCCTGAAAGCCTTATTATTCTATAGGGGAGAGTCCCGTAATTCTGCGCGGTTCCTAAACTTGCGCACCCTTAAAAATTAATTATTATTGAATTTTTTTTCTGTATAATGATTAAAAACTTTATTATTATAATAATTGCAAGTAATGTAGAAAAAATTTTTCAATCAAAAGGTATTTTTTTGCTCAGAATAAGAAAAACAAAATTTTAGCTTGTTTTGTGCTAGTATCTGAGGTTTACATTTTAAGCTATAAATATTTTTGAAAGAATGATATTAGGCAAATTTTTGTTCTTTTGACTTAAGAAAACGTTTGTTATCAAGTTTTTAATTATTTTATTAATTAATATATTGAAAATTTTTCAAAAAATGCAATAATAAGACTTACATTTGAATCCCTAATTTTGCGCAACGTGCTTTAGCATAGGAATGCAAACATAACCTAGAAATTTCAGCTATTTTAAAAGCATCTGTACACGTAAATTTTTAACGCGAAACCTTCAATAAATAATAAATATCAATAGTTTTATTGATTTACATTAATATTTTTGCGAAATTAATATTATTCCGTAGTTAATAATAGAATTAAATACATTTAAAATATGCGCAGAATTAGGAACTTTGCTGCCTAATTCTGCGCGTTTCAGAGGCCTTCCTTTTTGTGTAATAAATAATTTGTGCGTGAAAAAATTAAAAAATTAATTGATTTTATTTGTAGCCAAGGGTTCAATGAATATATTTAAAAAAAAATATTTCATTTAAGCCAATTTAGTAAGCCAATATAAGTGATCGAGTCTGAAGTGTGCAGAATTACGGGACCCTCCCCTATCCCGTTATCGAAATTATTTTGAATCCTTAACTACAAATTATTCTAAGTCCCTAAAGTCAAATTATTCTTCGTCTGTAAATAAAAATTATTCAAAGTCCATTTATTCTCCCCCCAAAACATGGCACCTTTGAACCCGCCTCCTCAGTGACATGCTTGAAATACCCACACTGCCTATAAACATTTTCCATGCTAAAACTAAATTTTTTAACCAATAGATATTCGCGTTTGTCTAACAAACAACGGATTAATTAGCTGAAAATGAAAAAAATACCCATTCTTCAAAAAGCCTCCAGCCTAAGAAACCTTTAATTATATAGAAATATCTGAAAGAACTTTTGCTGATGAATAATAACCTTTTTTTATTTAATAGAAATAATTATAGGATTCGCATTGGTAGTTTTTTATCGTCACTAATTACAAAATTTATCTGGAAACTTTGAAAATCTTAAGACAAATTCCAATAAGGCGGATTTTTTCATGTTTTAAACGAACTGATTTTTTTTTATTATATAAAATTCACGAGAAAATTTATAAATAGTCGTTTTTAGTCTCTTTAATGGGTTTTTAAGAATTTGAAAAATTTAAGAAGAATCTAATATGGCGGAAAGTTTCATCATGTTAAATTTAAAAAATTTTTATAATTTGCACAGAGAGAACATCTCAGCTACTTTATAGGTGGTATCCAGCCTATATTTCACTCTTGGAGCAACTCCTAGAGTAGTGATAACTAGAGCAACTCAAGTTACCTGAGATGTCCGTTGTGTAACACAACCGGAGATCAAATGATACTTTTCTCGTGTCTTTGCACCATATTTATATTTTTTCGCTCACATTAACGCGTATAAGTTAGAAAGAAATATCTCAGGAAGTGAGATAGCGAATAATAGTAAAAATACTTTAGAGTCTAATATTTAATAAAAATACGTGAGTAAATGCGCGTTAATTATTATTTAACAATATTTATCGATACTCCGACTTTAATTATTAACTAAATAATACTTTCGATTCGGAAATCCCATCGAAATGGCCATAAAAAAATTTTCTATTTCAGCCATTAAAGATGTATGAGAGCACGCGACGGTGATTACGCGGTTTACTCCAAGTTTACTCAATAGTCTATGACACGATTCTTAGTCGTTCGTAAACTACCTCGAAATGAGCTTTTTCTGTGAGAGCTCTGATTATATGTTCACGTGTTAGGGCGGTCCTATAAGGATTTAGTTTAGTTAAATTTGTACCTACCACCCATATAAAATTCTGGTTTGTTAATGTTAGGGCGTTTCCATAAAGGATGATTAAAATAAAACATTCATTGGTTAGTCTTAGTTTTGAGGACTATATGCTGATTGGATTAGCTTAGTGTGTTTTCTGTATGAGGGGCTGTATTATAAAAAGCTTCGTATCTATTTGTTATCTTATCCGACCAATGTCTTTTAACCACGTATTGATTTTTAGGGGAATGATTGGAAAAGTTAAAATATTAAAATAGCGATTTTTTATTCTAGCAAATTTTTTCAGAAAAATGTTTTTTTCAAATGAGTCCCTTAAAGATTTAAAAATTTTTTCAATATCCCTTTTTTAACTTGACTAAAAACGCTTAAAGTTTTTTAACTTTACATACGGTTAAAGCTTGTTCGGAAACGTTTAACGCGATTTTCTCGAAACACGATAATTGAAATTGGCGGGCGTGATTACTCAAAATCAACTCAATGAAATAGGCTATACATTTTTTTTCACATTTTTAAAGATATTTTCAAAGCATTGTCAAAGCGTTTTTGGGAAATAATTTTCAGAAAAAAAATTAGGCTACTAGAATAAAGTAAACATTTTTTTTTTTATAATTTTGAATGAGCAGAAGTCGAGATACCTTGCCCGCTGATTTGCTGTTCGATTTTTTAGCGCCTGACAAAGCCACGTTATGCACGGAAGTGACGCAATGAACGAAAAACTAAAAATTTATAAAAATATTTTTTAAAAAATTTTAAGGTTTTTAATCTTCAAAATATCCTTTAATATAGCGCCCATATCAGAGAAACCTGCCTTAAGCAAAAAAAAAAAAATAATTTGAAGCTATTAAAATCCTTATTATTCTATACCCCTTTATTGAAATTATTCTAAGTTTGGAATTAAAAATTATTTTAAGTCCTTAAATTAAAATTATTTTAAGTCCCTAAACTTGCCCTAAACTCAAATCATTTTAGTCCTTAAATTGAAATAATTCTAAGTTCATTTGAACCCCCCTCCCCCTCACTACGTGCTTGAAAAACCCGCTGCCTATAAACATTTTTCGTGTAAAAATTTTTCATAAAATTTAAAAACCACACAAAAATTACACAAATCTTTGATTTTTATACCTTTTTTATTACTTACTTTTGGTTTTACGGCTAGTTTACAGCTGTCAAAAGTCGGAATTTGAAATTTGACACTAGCATTTAATTGAGTTATCATTTAAACATACGGTACTGTAAGAAAATTTTTCATAACACTTAGAAATAGGGCGACACAATGGATTAACTATAAAAATTTTATGTAATTGCTGGAAAAAAAGATTTTTGGCCATAACTTTTTTTTGGCTAATGATAACGAGATGTACAATAAACCATTTCAAAGCTAAGGTTATCGCCAAAATTTCATGTGATATGCAAAATTTCAATTGGATCGACCATTTTTTTTAAATTTCACCCGACAAAAAAGAGCATTGACGATTATAAACTTAAAATAGGCAATTTTAAACGGCCAAATCTTCTTTCAGATGAAAAATTAAACCAAAAAATTACAATACAAATAACTTGGAATAAATTCTAAAAAATTTTAAAATAATATAGTTCAAAATAAATAATATTCACGCTGCTGGCCAAAAACTGAAAGTGCCTTACAAAATATAATATTTTACTCAACTTCATCAGTCCAAAACATAAACAATAATTACCTAATAAGGCTAAAAAATACTGGACATATTTAGGAGCAAGTGTTCTGACTTTTCGTTAATGGATTTTTTTTTTAAGCACCAAAGTTAAGATGGCGCTAAAAAATTGGCAACTTTATCAGTCCAAAACATAAACAATAATTACCCAATAAGGCTAAAAAATACTGGACATATTTAGGAGCAAGTGTTCTGACTTTTCGTTAAAGGATTTTTTTTAAGCACCAAAGTTCAGGCTGGCGCTAAAAAATATAGCAAACAAAAAATTTGAAAAAAATTTATTTTGACCCAGTTTTGACCATTAATTTTTTTCTGCATACTTTAAACGGTTCTGGTTGGTCTTAAAATTTTCCCAATTTCATCTTCTTGCAAAATGATAGCAATCATCTTTTTCGTGAAAGTAATCTTTTTCCAGATATTTAAGCCAGAACGATCCTAGTTATGTATGTACTTATTTTTGTTATTAATAATATTATTGAACTAAAAACAAAGTCAATTGATTGAATTTTTTTGAACGTTAAATTAAAATATTAAAAAACATTAGTTTTATTGAATGCCCTCTATTGATTCAATCTTATATTCTCATTTATTTTGACGAAAATTCACATCAAAACAATGACTGCCGTATTCAAAGATGGGTGCTCTTACTTTAATAGCAGCATCATCAAATCAAATTTATTTGCTATTGACATATATCATTTGCTTCTAAGTTATTGAATCGATGTCGCCGGAATGACAGTGTAGTAAAATTCATTTTACGTTTGTGAATACCAAAAAAAATGACGCCATGGAATCAGCTAAACTTTTTTTGCAAAAAATAGACCCTTTAGTGTTGAAAATTCTGTCAGTAAGATGAAATTTTTATTAAATGCAAATGAATGGCGAAATTTTACAAATGGGCTAAAGCAGGCTATTTTTCTACCTTTAAACGTTCATAATTCGGCCCCATGAGGTGATAGGTGGCTGAAAGACTTTTTCATGGATCCCAACTGTACTCTAAAATTTGAGTCCAATCGGTGATGTAAGTCTTTCCTAATCTCTACAAAAAGTAGTGGAACTACCCACATATTTATTTTTTTTTATGCGCAGCTCTTTTGCCTCGGCTTTAAATTTGCCGTGTTCAGGGTCCTCAGTTTTTGCTCGAGTCTTAGCTACTTTTAGTAGATTTTACCTGTAGTAAATTTTTATAGGGATCCATTCCTCTTAATTTTCTTTGCCTTTTAAGCCAATTTAATAGTTTAAGTAAGAAAAAAATTCTGCCAGCCTTAAAAGGATTGAAAAAAAAATTTCCTTAAAAGGACAGTTAATATAAGAAACTATATATAATTTTGAATTAACGATCATATGAGAGCTGTAACTATTATACCTATACAACATGTCATTCAGGCTGGTATAGCTCTGACAAATAACATGATTCTCGATAAAAATTACATAAATTAAAAATAATAAAGTAAAAAAAAAATCATAAAGAATTATCTATTTAGAGCTGGTATTGTTTCTCATGGTTGATAATTCATATACTCTTAACTTAAACAATGCTCCAAAATGCTTACTAAATATCATAGTAAAATGTTGTTGATAACAATGTTTCATCTCGAAAACACCTGATATATGTTCTGGATATATATAGGTATAATAGTTACAGCTCTTATAATCTAACGATCATATTATGATCGTTAGATTCAAAATTATATTATTTGCATACATAAATAAATGTGTTATTTATTTTTTTATTTATTTTTTTTTTCTAAGAAACTATAGCTTCTATTCAAATTGAGCTATATAATAAAAATATGCAAATTTATTTAATAAAAACAAAATTTCATTTTATTTAACTTTTTTAAATTCAATTTGCAGGTATTGAAGAAAAATCGGCTAATACAGAAAAATTTTGTTCATTAGAGGCGATAATAAAAGAAAATAAACAATTACAGATAAAAATTCAGTCGCTAGAAAAAGGTAAATAAATTGATATTAAATTTTTTTTTAATTTTATCTTAATCTTAACTAAGCATTTATATGACTCAATAAAAATTTAAATTGACTATTTGCTTTGACATGAATTTTTTGATTAACCCCTTAGTGCAGAATTAAGATAGGAATCCCATATATTTATGACGAGTATACTCATTATAGATTCGGAGATGGCTATGGTAAATAATAAGTGTAAGTATGACAGCTGAAATTTTCCTCAGAGATAAAGAAGGCCAAAACATACTCACCTTCTGTTAAAAGTTTTTTGAACGTGGGGTCTGGAAAAAGTTATGGGTTCTGAAAGTTGGCTAGTTTTTCGAAAAAAAACTGGTAGTATGGCATCTAGTAGTCTACATTTTTAGGTTAGGCCAAAACATGTCACGTTTACATCAGAAATTTTTCGGGTCTGGAGGGGCATGTCGGGCCACTGAAGGTCCTGCTGTTTACCTATGCTTTTTAAAATTAGTTTTAAACAAAAAAAATATACAGGGATCAAATTTTATAGTCAGGATCCCTTAATTTCTAGCAAATAATATATATACTACGTATAGAAAAACAGTTCTTTTCTCTTTTTTTCAATCAAGTTGTCGTAACCATAAATACAGAAAGGACTAGATGGAGCATTGAGCTCGAAAAATGTCTATCGTCTAAAAAGAGAAAAACAATAACTTTCCAAGTGTTTTATTTCTTTCTAACTGAATCAACACCTAATAATAGTAAGAGATAAAACACTAGAAAATTAATCTCGCATCTTTCTCAATGCTTAAAAACGATGGACATTTTCACTTATAGGCTCTTATGTAGCATGCTCCATCTAGTCCTTTCTGTATCTATGGTCGTAACAAATAAATAGTTTTGTTAAGCCAACACCAATATTACTCCAAGTAAAGCACTAGTGTACTTACAAGTGGTATTATACTATCCTATAATATTAAACGAGCAAATCTTGAATATTGGTTTGTTTGAATGTAAATTTTTTCTCGAAAACGGCACGATCGATTTTTACCATTTTTTTAATACTTATTTTTTTGCATTAGAGATATCGGATAGACTAGGTGTCGTTTTCGGGAAAAATAGCATTCTTCAAAATTTCCAAAATTAAAATATACACACATGTATAACTATATATATTATATACTAAATGGATGTGTATTTCAGGTATACGTCATCTGTTTTATTAAATTTTACCAAAAAAAAATCTATGTAAAAAAAAAATGTATATCTATTTGAGAAAATAATATTTAAAAAATTTTTTTAAATTCATTATTGACTTATTATGCAATAATGAACAAATAAAAATTAAATTAAAAAGTAGAATATTTTATATTTTAAATAATGAAAAAGAGTCGGTAATATAGTTTTCAAACAATTTTAAAAATATGAAACTTTAATGATTTTAATGTTAACAAAGTACTAGCACAATGCTGTTATATATGCAAGCAACTCATGCTAACATATGCTCACGCTTTGTAAGCTACAGTTTCTACCAAGTAGTGTGCCTATAATAGTTGCAAGCATAAAGCTTGCATTAAACTGACAAGTAATCTTCAAAATTTTATCGGTTTTTATCCTATGAAAGATACCTTATAAATTACGGTACTGTTTTTTATAGCGATATTAGTTTATGAAAATATTAAGACCTGTCATCGACAACCAAAAGCTTCGCTCTTAAAAATATTATAATTTTCTATTTTTTATATCATTCTTCTACCTGCATATTTTCTGTTCTATAAACTGTTGAAAATTATTTTATAAATTAACTGATTGAAAATCTGAAAAAAAGTAATTAAAGTAAAAATAAATGGAAATTAAAAATATAAATTAAAGTATAAGTATAAAAGGATTAGTGTCTTATTCACGAGTATACTGTTATTGTAATAAAATAATTTTTATTATCTTGACGTTTCGGTACGTTAGTACCCTTATCAAAAGTTAAAACAATACATATAAAATTATAAGTATTAGAGAATTTTTCGCCCATTTTAATAAATAATAATTATTGATATGATTCTTTTGACCGAGAGGGCTCTGTCTAAATTAGATTTTTCTCCAATTTTTTATTTACGCTATGTAGATGACATACTTACATGCATTCCTAAAAATAAAATAGATCAAATGGTTGCGGTTTTTAACAATATAAACAACAATATTCAGTTTACTTATGAAATTGAAAAAAATAGTACAATAAATTTCTTAGATCTACTTTTAATCAACAATAATGGTAGTGTTATTACTAATTGGTTTCAAAAACCATGTTTTTCTGGACGTCTATTAAATTACAATTCTACTCATCCTAATAGTCAAAAAATAGGCATCATTTATAATCTAATTGATAGAGCTATAAAATTATCTGATAAAAAGTTTCATTCTGAAAATATTAAACTTTGTAAAAATTTATTATTGTTAAACAACTATCCTAATAATTTCATTAATAAATATATTAACAAAAGATTACATATTATCAATCAATTACATAATAATACTAATAATAATAATAATAATATAGATGATAATAATAAAAATGACAATAATAACATCATTAGTATTATCACAAACATATATAATAGAATACCAAAAGTAAAAATACCTTTTGTCCCGGTACTTTTTAACAATATAAAAAATGTTATTAGAAAATACAACATAATACCAATACCAGGCATTACCAATAAATTAAGTAAATTCATTATCAGTGGCAAAGATAAAACTTATAAATTAGAAAATGTAAATACTGTATATAAATTTAATTGCAATAAATGTAAATTTTGTTATGTCGGTGAATCAAAAAGAGCCTTATATAAAAGAATAGAAGAACATGAAAAGGATGTAAAAAAGAAACGTGATAAACCTGTCTCTAACCATTGTGTTAACAATCATAGGTTTGAATTTAATAAGGTTTCTATTATGGATTATGAACCTAACTTATTTAAGAGAAAAATATCAGAGATGTTTACACATTCAAGCCAATAATTATACAGTTAAATAAAAAGAAGATACCATGTTTCTCAATAGTCTATATAAAAATTTCATAAATTATGTTACTAGAAAAATTCCCTAATAATTTTTAGTTATAACTATACTTTTTATCTCTTTCTCTTTTTTCATACTTTCTAACAATTTTTCATCTCTTATATTTATCATATAAGTTAGAGTTTATACATACACGCTTCTATATACTACACTCATATAAAATATATACATATTGGTAGTATAACACGGAGTTTATCAATACCGTGTTTGTTTATCTAAACGCAATATACTACATCTGTTTTTTTGACTAAGAACAATGTTGTTCTTTTCTACCAAAGATAATTTAACTAATTTTAAGTAATTATGTAGTAAAATTTATTATAATTACACATTGTTGGTATGTAAAAATATTCTATAAAATATAATGTAAATAACTGTTTAATATTATATCATCATAATAAAAATTTTTTTCAGTTTGAAAAGGTGTACAGTTCGTACACGAAACGTTAAAAAAAAAAAAAAAAAAAAAAAAAAAAATAGCCCTCTCGGTCAAAAGAATCATATCAATAATTATTAATACATATAAAAATTAAAAATTTAGATTTAAAAATTATGGCTATTTTACATAGTAACACTGATTTTTCTTACATTTATATAATTATAATTCACATATTAGGTTGAATACCTGTCTCATTTAGTATTAATTTACTCAAATTTATATACCAAAAAGTATCGGCATTTTAATGAAAAGAAACACTGAAACATTATTTAAAAAATATAAATATCAATAAACTAAACGATGATTTTTGATAGAAAATATTAGATAGTATTTACCCTTTGTCAATATTCAATCTAATGTATATTATATGAATATTGAAGAAAAACACTATTTTTATCATAATAAAATATAAAATAACTATAAATTTAATTGTTATAGATAAAAAACAAATTATTTATAAAAAGATTGAAATGTGTGTTGTTATGTTTTGATTGTAACTTGGTGTAAATTCTACATACTGTATTTGTATATCATGTCATCTGTGTGATATTTTGGATGATAAAAATTCTAACTGTTGATAACAAAGATTTTATGCCGGGTGAATTAATTATTGTTATTGTTGTTTTGAATTTGTGTATTACAGATCTATATGGGGGGAAATAATTTTTGAGTGTTTTGTTTTTTATTGATAGGGTTATCTTGCAGCTGTATGAAAAATATTTCAGAGATTGTTCGTACTAACGTACCGAAACGTCAAGATAATAAAAATTATTTCATTACAACAACAGTATACTTAGACGCTCACAACGCAATTTACCTGATACTTCTTTATCCGAATTCCTACCACTTACTTTTTCCCTGCCCAGTTCATATCGAACGGACTTCTATAAAAACTCATTCTTTATAACAGCCATTAATGAATGGAATAATTTACCTTTTACTTTAAAAGCTTATACATGCTTAGAATCATTTAAAACCAATTTGATGAAATATCTATTGTGTATACAAAAAACCCCAATATCTGTCCTTCAATCGGTTTAAAATTTATACATATTAAAATAGATTATTTTAGTTAATTTTATATTTTGCAATTATATATTATATATTAAAATTCTTTTCTTTGTTCACAGTGGTCTGGAACGCGAAAAAAGTTTCACCACGATGCCCCCAAAAATCTCTGGTATTTTCTTATTCTATAGGGTCTCCTGAGGCAGGAAATGCTGTGTCCTAAAATTGAAACCGTAGCTCTCGGGGAGAACCGCCCAAATTTGGGGGTTCTTGGGGGGTAAAAAAAATTTTATCTCAAATAAAAAATTTTTTCTGCTTTTTTTAAGATCAGCAGTTCAATCTAACATCTTTCTATAAATTAAAAATTTAATTTCTTGAAAATTAAAATTTTTAAAAAAATTAATATTTGATATAATGATTTGAAAAAAATCGTTAACTAAATACTACATGTTAGGTTTAATAAAAAAAGATACGATTAATTCGTACACCCTATCAGTGTTGAGTTAAATAAATCAAAAATTGATTTCATTTGTTCGTTTAATCATCGTTTAAAGCCTTAAAAATTAATTAATTTCATCAATTCGAACGATAAATTCATAAAAAATAATTTTTTTTTTTTTTTTTTTTTTAATTTAACATTTTTTACATGATTTTAGACCATATAAAGTGACGAACAATTGAGGAACACAAAAAATTTTGCTCGCCCCATAGTTTTTTTGAGTTGGAAGGCTCAAAATCATATTTTTTCAATATTTGAAAAAAACCAATTTCTGAAATTTTTTAAATAAATTAAAATTATTTTTAATGAGGGATTTATTTTTTTTCAATTGTTTTGTGATTATAATTTACTAAAATAAGTTTATTTAGGACCAAAAAATACAAATTTTCAATTTTCAAGGTCTTAGAGCAACTCAAATGTTAAATATTGGATTTTTTTTAAAATTTCACAGACTTGGGATTTTTCTATCAGATTCAAATGAGGTTATAAACTGGATTTAAAGACGTATTCCATAGTAATTTTTCCAGTACAATCTGAATTTGCTATTTATTTTAACATTTTACCACGATTTTTAGGAGAAAGATCCGTTTTTTTGTTTATTGTGGTTTCAATTTTCAAGGGACCAATTTTTTAAAGTTTCGCAGGTTTCAAGAAAAAATTTTCTGAATAATATTTACAAGAGTCATTTATATATTTTTTCCTCTGAAACTCAATGAAATCACTAGTTTTTTCATCCGGAATTTTCCTTAGCCAAAAAATCATTTGTTTTCTATTTTTACTGCTTTTGTCCATTTCATATTTGCTATTATGCTAAACTAGTCAATTTGAGCCTGAAGGGTTTGAAATGTCTAAAATTTTTTAAATAAATGGATATTGAGAAAAAACACTACTCTAGAAAATATAAAAACTTTTCTTTGTCTAGTGGTGAAAATTCACTGACCTAACCAATTTTTTAGTTACGTGAAATTGAGATTATAGGGGAATTATTACAAAATCATTAATTAACTAGAAAGGAAAACTCCGGATGAAAAAACTAGTGATTTCATTGAGTTTCAGAGGAAATAATATATAAATGACTCTTGTAAATATTATTCAGAAAATTTTTTCTTGAAACCTGCGAAACTTTAAAAAATTGGTCCCTTGAAAATTGAAACCACAATAAACAAAAAAACGGATTTTTCTCCTAAAAATCGTGGTAAAATGTTAAAATAAATAGCAAATTCAGATTGTACTGGAAAAATTACTATGGAATACGTCTTTAAATCCAGTTTATAACCTCATTTGAATCTGATAGAAAAATCCCAAGTCTGTGAAATTTTAAAAAAATCCAATATTTAACATTTGAGTTGCTCTAAGACCTTGAAAATTGAAAATTTGTATTTTTTGGTCCTAAATAAACTTATTTTAGTAAATTATAATCACAAAACAATGAAAAAAAAATAAATCCCTCATTAAAAATAATTTTAATTTATTTAAAAAATTTCAGAAATTGGTTTTTTTCAAATATTGAAAAAATATGATTTTGAGCCTTCCAACTAAAAAAAAACTATGGGGCGAGCAAAATTTTTTGTGTTCCTCTATTGTTCGTCACTTTCTATGGTCTAAAATCATGTAAAAAATGTTAAATTAAAAAAAAAAAAAAAAAAAAAATTTTTTTTACCCCCCAAGAACCCCCAAATTTGGGCGGTTCTCCCCGAGAGCTACGGTTTCAATTTTAGGACAAGCATTTCCTGCCTCAGGAGACCCTATAGAATAAGAAAATACCAGAGATTTTTGGGGGCATCGTGGTGAAACTTTTTTCGCGTTCCAGACCACTGTGTGTTATGAAAATTTTATTGTAAAGCTACTACTTATATAGACATATTTTTTGTTCTTATTATTTTATTTTATTAATATTGTTATAAAAATTATTATATTATGTATTATGTACTTTTCTAAAATTGGTATTCAAAAGCGCATTGGCATTGCTTGCGCAAAATTTTTTCTAAAATAAATAAATAAATATACTCGTGAATAAGTCACTACCCTTTTATAATTAAAAATACGAACGAGTACTTAATTATATATTTATATTAAAGTATAAGTACTTAAATGTTATTATAATATATCTTGAATGATTGTTTATGGCTTAGTAATCATCAATTTTTAATATCTTAGTAATTAATGATATTTAATTTAATTAAGTATTTATATTTTTATAAAAGTATATTAACATTAGCGAATAAAATTCATTTTAATTAGAATCAAAATTTAATTATTGATTTTACTAGGTTAGAATTTGCTCTTTCTGTTTCGAGAATTTTAAAAATTTACTCCACTCGAGAGAAGAAAAAAAAATTCTTCGTTGATATCTATGGTCTCTACCATCTTCCGGACAAATCAGTGGTATGCTAGAAAAATAGAAGAAGATAATAATGAGTTTATTTCAACGAGATATACTCTTTTCTTTCAATCACATTACTACAGAAGTGAAAACCCTGCGCGCGCTTGATTATACGATACAATTGTTAAATAAATAACATTTTCGTTATAAATAAATCACCCTATTTCAAAACAAACTTAATATTTATATTGTGCGATACGCTTTTTATATTTTACAATTTTTTTATCATAAACGATAAAGTAGTGTTTTTATTTTGTTTTTGCAGATAGAGAAAAGTCGGCTTTATCAAATTATAGCATGGAGAAAAAGTATACCATGCAAGTAAAGAAAGTGGCTTTCTTATGTAATTCTGAAGACTTGGGAGAAATTTATCAAAAAATTAAAACAGAAGGTAATTTTTTATTGTGCTTATCAAATATATATATAATTATATTAAAAGATAAGATTGTATTGGGTCCAGATTATATATGGGCGATTATTTCTCAACACGGCACCCCCCCCCCCTCTGTCCAAAAATGCTGGCAACTTAAAAAGATTTTGGTTTTCTCAAATTGACTGGAAAAGGGTCTAGTTTTTTATTCTCATTGGCCTTTTCAACCCTATAAATCTACTGTGCCCATTTTAGGCACTGAGCGGCGGCAGGTCGACATTTTAAAAACAGAAAAATTGAAATAAAAGTAGATTAACGGTAAGTTTTTTGAAATTTTTTTTTCTTAAAAGTTATTTATTAAAACAAAGAAAATAAGACCACTTGCGTGGTAATTGGTTGATTAATTAAAAAATTTTGTGGGTCGTATGCAGTTATTAAAAATGGGTAAAAAACGGCTACTTTGACTAATGATATCTCTGAACCTACATATCCAAAATAAAAAAGTTTCAGTGCAAAATGGTAGTCTTTTGATACATAATAAAAAGTGCAAAATATCAGGGGATTTGATTGAGTAGTTTCGGATTTAGAAATTTTCGGGTTTTAATTCTCTTTAAAAAATGGGTCCAAATTTGTTTCAGAATTACCCTTAAAATTGCTAAATCTGAAACTACTCAATCAAATCCCCTGATATTTGGCACACTTATTACGTATCAAAAGACTACCATTTTGCACTAAAACTTTTTTATTTTGGATATGTAGGTTCAGAAATATCATCAGTCAAAATAGCCGTTTATACCCATTTTTAAAAATTACATAGCACCCACAAAACTTTTTAAGAAATCAACTAATTATCACGCAAGTGGTCTCATTTTCTTTTTTTTAATAAATAACAAGTTTTAAGAGAAAAAAAAACTTACCGATAATATACTTTTATTTCAATTTTTCTGTTTTGAAAATGTAGACCTGCCACCGCTCAGTGTCTAAAATGGCACAGTAGATTTACAGAGTTGAAAAGGCCAATGAGAAAAAAAAACTAGACCCTTTTCCAGTCAATTTGAGAAAACCAAAATTTTTTTAAGATGCCACCATATTTGGACAGAGGGGGGTGGCCGGGTTGAGAAATAATTGCCCATATTTATTTCACATGGTATGAGACAAAATAATAAGTTTAACACAGCATACCGAGTGGTATGACGCAAAAAATGCTATAGAACTACTATCATTTTAAAATAAAATGACTTAATGCGACGTTTCCATAAAAATAACCTGATACTCATGGAAATTACTAAATAAAAGATAATACTTATTATATGTGTAGTCTGTTAAATATATTACATGTTCGAAACGTTGAAAATAATGTTTAATATATTTGAATAATAGAGAACTAGGTTTTTTTTGGATTAATTAATTCATGAAAGGCCCAAATAACTAATTACTTTATGCAAGAGAACTAGTTTTTAATGGATAATATAGATACTAATTAATTACTACTAGTTACTAATTAATATATAGTTATTAAATTAATTTTTATAAATAATTTTTAAATATTTTTAAACAATAGCTTACATCCGAAGAATTTGTGCTCTGCTTAATAATATTTTATTGTAACCCGAACAGAATAATATCTGGATCCGCCACGCCACCTATATTGGCCCCTACTCGGGGTGCTAAACTGGGCCTCGCAAGATGTGTCACGGGGCGATTTCTAGGCCCCTGTATGGCTTGCCCTTTTGCGCAAGCGCAGTATATAGGTTCCGTAAAACATATGATCAATGTTTGTTTATAACCATAAATATTTTTAATATTAAAATACAAATCTAAAACAATACTTTTTTATAAAAATGACAGAAAAAATAGAAAGAAGTAGTCAATTAATGAAAATTCGGAAAAGAGCTTCAAGATTGAATTTAAAAATTAAAAACTCTGTAATTATACCTGAAAAAAAAATTAAACTTTTTGAAAACTTAAGTGAAGAAGGAAATGCTGAATGTTCAAAAACTAAAGAAGAAAATTGTACAGAAAAAATTATAATTAAAGATATTATTGTTGGTGAAAATAAGAATTTACAGTTAGAAGATGAAGCAATAAACGAAGTAATTATGCATGATAAGGTATCTGATGGCAGTATTTTAAAAAAAAAGAAACATTGCTGAAGATTTAAAACAATGGTTTCTTAATAGTACTACTGTACGAAGAAGTGACTTTGATTCTCTTTCTTAAACTTACAACCGTATCATCCATCAGAATTGCCTAAGTGTCACAAAACTTTATTCCCCAAATTTAAAACACCTACAGAATTTACCATTATACCATTTGGTCAAGAATCAAAATTTGTTTACTTTGGTATTGAATGGCAATTGCAGAGATACGTTAATGCTAGTTTACATATAAATAAGAAATTGCTCTTACAATTTAACTTTAATGGTTTAAAATTATTTAAATCCAGCAAAATAGAATTTTGGCCCATTTTAGGCAGGGTTTTTCACCAACCTACAGTATACAAACCATTTGTGATTGCTATTTATTGTGGTAAAGGAAAACCATATAATCTTGAAAAATATGTTGAAAGTTTTATTGAAGAATTGAATTCTTTAATATTTCATGGTATATTTATTGATAATGTAAAGATGGAAGTAAAAATCCATTGTTTTATCTGTGACACACCTGCTCGTGCTTTTGTTAAATGTACCAAAGGCCATACAGGATACTGGGCTTGTGAACGGTGTAATAGAAAAGGAGGCCGTTTCATGAGTAGAACAATTTATACTGATTTAACATGTGAAAAAAGAACTGATGATGGGTTTAGAAATATGAAATATTCTGTAGAAATTCATTGATGAGCATCAGCATCAAAAGTCTCCCTTGTGTTCAATTCCATCTTTGAATTTGGTTAATGATTTTCTTTTAGATAGTATGCATTTATTTTTCCTTGGGGAGGTAAAAAAATTGCTTGAAGTTGAATGGATAATTCCAAAAATAAATAAATCTTGTCTTTTGAAACTGTCTGAAAGATTGGCAAATTTATCTAATTTAATTCCTTGTGAATTCCAAAGAAATACAAGAACACTGGAAGATTTGATCATTGGAAAGCTACAGAATATCGATTCTTTTTGCTTTATTGTGGCCCTTTTGTTTTAAAGGACATTTTGCCATTAGATCTGTACAATCATTTCTTACTTTTGCATTTATCGTGTAGGATTCTTTTTAGCGATGAGTTTCAAGAGCAATTCCTAGATCTCGCAGAATCATATTTGAAACGTTTTGTTTTACTCTCAAAAAATTTATATGGATTACAAAGCTCAATTATAAATATGCACAATATAGCTCATGTATGTGATGATGCTAGGTATTTAAAATGTTCTCTTAGTGAAATTTCAGCCTTTCCATTTGAAAATTGTTTACATACATTAAAAATGAAATTAAGATGTGGTTTTAAGCCTCTTGAGCAAGTATGTCACAAAATGAAAGATGATCTACAAAGTGATAAATGTGAAAAAGTACAATTGCCTTCTCTTTTTTCGATTTTAGCAGAAGAAAATAAGTCTAATTGTATCAAAAAAATTAGGTTTAAAGCGTCAACTATTTCTTTAAAAGCGCCTAATAATGTTGTTTTGTTAAAAAAATGGCGATGTTATGCAAGTTGAAAACATGGTTCGTGTCGTAAATTCAAAAGAAATATTGATTACTGGAAAAATACTGGAAAAAGAAGAGAGTGCATATGAATATCCTATTAGTTCTTTACATTTAAATATTTTAAAATTAAAAATAACTCTTATTCTTTTGCAACATGTATGATATCAGATATCAATTGCAAAATAGTTTTATTACCTATTAAAGATTCTACAATGAGTAGTATAATGATTTATGCAGTTCCATTATTACATTCAGAAGGTTTATTCTCCTCAGCAGCCGAGCCACCAACAGAAAATACTACAGAAAAATAAAAAGATCATTTGTAATATATGCATTGATTTTTAATAAAATAAGCATTGATTTACTGTTCTCAAACTTATAATTTTATTATTCTACCCTAACTTTAATCAGGTACATAAAATTATTTTTAAAGCAATAACATTAATATTTCAAATAATTAAATTATTGCATTTAGCTTCACAATAACAAATAATTAATAGTTTAATAAATGATTGTTACAAATTTGCAATCTGAATTTTTTTGCATCATCATGAATAATTTTACAAGAATTTTAGAAATGATAATTATTATAATTTTTTTTAATTTATATATTATAAAAAGTAATATGATAATTAATAAGTGCTTTTACTTTATGATAAAATATTTTATAATAAAAATTTAATTATTTCTAGTCATTGGTATTTATTATTTCTAGTCATTATATTTTTAAATTAATATTTTTTTTCTATTAGACATAAAATACCTTAATCTTAAATTTATTTATGAATAATTTTTTTTTTAAAGTTTGAAATCTTTAGCAAACATAAATATAATATTTTAAGCTAAAATTATTTTTTTTAATGTTAATTTAATAATTAAATATTTTATTTTAAATAAATTTTTGGTTAAATTATAAAATTGAATTTGCTCCTATCAACAATTTTTTTAATCTTAATAACAAAAGCAAATATTAAAATTTTTAAATTCAATAAAAGACTCAATAAAGTTATTTTTGTGCTTCATGCTGATCGCCTTCCAAAGGTTTTGGTTGGTCTCTTAGTTTACGCCCTCCATCCCAGTCTTTACTTGCTGTTATTATAGAACCCATTGCTTTTAAAACTTGAGCTGGTTGAAGTCTACGCTTAGCAATATCATCTTCAACAGCGTTCTCTTTGTCTTTGTTTGCATTAAATTCTTTTAAGAAACAATCTTCTAAAATATTATAAAAAGTAGTATCTTTAAATATAGTTTTATCTTTAACAAGTTTTGATGCTGTAAACTTTTCTAGAGAGACACGGTTGAAAAAAGTTTTCATAATTCTTAGTAATTGTTCTTTTATTTCTTTATCTGGATCAATTTGTTGTAGTACATATTTTCTAAAATCTTCTGTTATTTTATTTTTATTTTGTCTTAAGTCATCATCAACTTCTATAAATTTTTCTTTTGTTAGAAAAGGTAACTGAAGATTGTTTCGCTCTTTTAAAACTCCTAACGTTACAACGTTTTTAATATCTTCTGATGGTTTATTGTTTTTGCTCAAAACTTTAATAACTTCAACGTTATCTTCTATTAATTTAAGAGTTTTTGTTGCTTCTTGAGTCAGCTTTAAAACCTGAGTCGTTTCAGTTACTGAAGTAACTTTTTGAGGACTTGGCGTTGCTTCTGTTGCAGGAAATTTTTCATTAAAAAGATTTTGGATAAACTGCTTAATTTCTTCTTTTGCTTCTTCTAAATCTCCGATTGTAACATATTTGCTTTTTGTAGTTAAATTTGTAGTTGCATTTAATGCAGTTGTAGTTTTTAAAATACTTCTGTGTGTCATAATAGTAGGACTGTCTAATTTAACTTTTTTGTTTATATTTTGAGGAGCAGTTGAGTCATTTTTGTTGATGATTTTTATAGTGTTTGAAACAATTTTGTTTGGCAACGAAAGACCAGGACCTGGACCTGAATTCTCTGCGTTAAGTAAGGAATCAACGTTAATACTATTTGCATTTAAATTAACTTGCAACTTTTTTGCTTCTTCAAGTGATTTCACAGAAGTTTTAATAACTGCAGAATATAATTTCCATGCTTCAGGAACAACAGCATGTACACTAAGCATGCCATCTAAGAAGGCAATATCTCGATTAAGATATGGTGGAGCTGGATATCTTACTGTAATCTTATTTTTGTTTATTGTAGTCCAATTACTGGAAACCAACATATAGTTATTAATAAAACTTGGATCATTGTCCAATATTTCTACAATATTATACCAAAAATCTGTCATCTAAAATAAAGACATAAAAGATATATAAATATAATGTGAGCAAAATTATAATATTAAATAAAGTGAATAAAAATTATAATAAAATTAGAGTACTCATAAAATTATAATAAAATTTTAAAAATTGATATGATAATTAAAAGAAGAATTATTAAATAAATCAAATATTTAATTAAGAAAATTATATACTATATTTATTATTTACTTACTCTTATTTATTTTTTATAAAGATTTGTTATTATTATTAACTAATATTTTAATATTAATTTTTATCAATTAAAATTTTACTAAAACTCATTACAAAAATAAATTTGTATAATTATTTAATCCAATCGATAAAAGAACACAATTTTGTGGTTATGATTTATTTTATGTTTTTATTTTTATATACAGTGTGTGCATAAAGTGGTGGGAAAAAGTGGCACGCCATGCTAGGCACTCGCGATCCCCCCGTGACCAAACGGTAAAGGCCCTTCTTTACTATCGTGGCACGCCAATAGTGGTACTCGTCGTCCCCTCGAAATAATTTCTGTTCGGGAATGTATATACGCATGTGATGATTACCGTATTAAGAGTATTTCGTGTGCTCTATAGTCCTATACGTCGATAATCTGGTAAGTTTTAGTAAAAAAATCCCCCGTTTAGATTTCCAAGTTATATCAGCGGAAAAGGATTGGTTCAAAATTTCCTCTTGCAGGAAATTTTGTTTTTCAATAATCTGGAGCGCCGAACTTTTATTTTTTGGAAAATTGATAAGTTTTCGCAAATATCAGAAAATAAATTAAAACTTTTAACTTTCGCGCGTTCTGCAAAAATGCTTGTCAGAATACCTCTTTATTTTATTTGTTAATATTTGCGAAAAATTATTCATTTTCCAAAAAATAATAGTTGCACGCTCGAGATTATTGAAAAACAAAACTTCCTGCAAGAGGAAATTTCGATCCAACGTTTTTCCGCTGAGAAAACTTGGAAAGCAAAACAGGGGGTTTTTTTACTAAAACTTACCAGATTACCGACGTATAGTAGAGCACACGGAATGCTCTTAAACAAAGTTATTATAAAAATAATTTACTTTTTGTAAAGTCTTTCTTTTTATGAAAAAAGTGTTAATTAAGTTTTTATATACATAAAATGTTAATAGACAATTAAAAAATAGAAAGAATTTTAAAAAAGTATGCACAGTTTCAAGCCCTTAATGACGAGTTCTTATCTCATTGGATTATCGCATCTTCTTACTCAACATGAAAATTTTCAACTTCAGTGCGTCTTCAAAATAATCACTTAACTCAGCATCACCACGGTTTGGACTGGTATGATGGTGACATAACAAAAGAACAATTAATCAATAATTTATAACAGCTTTCCAAAGACGTCGGGAAAGTTTACATCCGCGGGACCGAAATGGTCCATTTTTTACAAGATATAACAGCACGTGAAATCACAAATTTGAAAATCCTTGCTGGATTCCCAAAAATGAAAAATTCACCTTGGAACGATTTATATTGCATGCGTCATTCAATGAAACATTGTTATGTGACCTTCAGCTGTGCATTAAATAATGCTTCAAGCCCGGTCGAGAAACGTTTCACGCAAAGTAAACGTTGCGTTCAATCTCACGACTGATATACGTGCCGCATATTAGTCGTGACACGGTTGAAATAAGTTTGAAAACGATCGTACGCACGCTCTCTACGATTATAAAAATATATCTTGTTTTCATATACACATAACCCGCAAATTCACAATAAATAAAATGAAATTAAAAAAAATATTTTCATACAGTGTTTAGGTAATAAATAAATAAAAGTATGATTTTAATTGGAATTAAAGTTTTATTTGATTTTAAGTTTTTATTCAAGAAAAATGATGCAATGTTACCATTATCATTTTACTTATAACTCGTACGAATGTGTCAAATTTACTTTGAAATATTTTCATTATTTTTTACTGAACTTCATCCTAATCTTTTCCTTTTTATTCCAGCAACAGTAGGATCATTAATTTTTTTTCTGTAAATTAGCTTTTCTATTCATAAGTCATAGAATATAATATGATTTATTTATATATTATATATAATATAAATAAATATGCAGATTATATATATTTATATTTAAAATCGCAGTTTAAGTATGTAAAATTGCTAAGTTTTTCTTCAAAATTTAAATTTAATTAAATTATTTTTTCTGCAATTTCAATTAAATCATTAAAAACAGAAACATTAAATTTTGTTAATAATTGTTATAACAAAAAAAATGTTTTTTCTGCTATAATTTTGTTAATGATCGTCTCGCGATTGTTTTACGATTCTTTACAGTCGCACCACGATTAAAATATGATTCATTTACGGTAATCGTGAGGCGTTTAAGATTCGTTTAATATGCGTTTGATATTAGTCTTTTTGCGTGAAACATTCTCGACCGGGAGGTTGAAGAATAGGCTAAATGATAATCTGAAGAAACTTCGTGGCATAGATAGGGTCGATGACGGTTATGAACTTTCACACCAGAATACCCACACAAACGGCAGGATACTCCACGGTTAATAAAATTTCCCCGTAAATGTTCAGTTTTAATTGCATTCAATTCGTAGGGAAACTTAACTGAAAGTTGCATTAATTTAACACACAAAGCAATGCACAAAATGTATCGAAACACAACAAAAGTGCACAGATTTCACGAAATTGACACAGTTTTGATTTAATTTAACCGACAAAAAAAACTACCAAATTTTCAAAAACAAAATTTTTCAATTTAAGAAAATTTTTTAAACCCCAAAAATTTAACGTGTTAATTTTTCCTAAAATTTTTATTCATCCATTAAAATTTTTATGTCTCCGGTAGGCCTTCCCCAAAAAATCCACCAATCGACTATTCTCTATATTTTAGATTAGTGAAAATAATTGCTAATGGTCATTTAGCTACCTAAAATTACAACGATTTCCAACAGGTTTAAAAAATTTATGTCAAATAAATTTCCAGTTATTCACGATTGACCAATTAAAATTTAATATCTTCGATAGGGTAATAAAAAAAATAATCATATCTACAAAAAAATTTCAACTAAGCAAAAGTATCTAAAAACATTTAAATATGTCAACAATTAAAAATCAAATTAAAACCTGAAATTCAACAAAATTTTTTCAAATGAGTGCAAAAAAATTAGCAATTTTAAAAAAATTTGCAAAAACGGAATCTGCAATTATTTTATTCCTAAATTTCAAAAACCTAGAAAGCAAAAAGCAAATGCAATGATGATGCAATTTACTAAAAAAGAGATTAATATTCAAATTACTATCACATAACAAAGGCGAGGAATCATCTCACTCACTCACACAAGCATCAATGTCAGGGTTTAATCACTTACGACAAGGTCAGAATAAAAAAATAAAAAATAAAAAAAGCAACCGTCAGCAAAAAAGGAATACAGAAACTATGAACCGCATTTCTCAGCTCGAGCAATGAGTCATATATATTATATATCTACATTATATCGCATCAAAAAATCAATAATAATAATAATAATAATAGAAAAAAATTATTTTCGTATTACATATTTATTATATATATTGAATGGAAAAAAAATAATTAATATAAAATTTTGAGCCATTTTAAGCCATTAAGATGATTTTTGGAGGTAAAGAAATAAATTTCAAATATTTTGATAAAAATAATTTTTTTTTTCACGACTTTGGCCAAAAAAATATTTATAAAAATAATTTGTCTAATATAAAATGACATATTTAATTATTAAAGTTCTATAAGATTTTATTTTTTATGAAGCAAGTTTAATTTTAAAACCTTTTATCCGAAAAATATGTATAAGAATAGACGGTAATCATATGCCGAGGCTGAGTGATGAGGATGTATAGTTTTGATTAGGATAGGATTTTATTATTGCAATAAAATATCTACTTATCTTATATAGATGGAGAAAGAGAAAAAAAAAGAAACTAGTAAAAAGACTGCGACACTTTGCATGTATTTTTTTTTTGGAAATTTTTTGTTTATTTTTAGACTAAATTTTAATTTTTTTAGAAGCAAGTCTAATTTTAAAACCTTTTATCCGAAAAATAAACATTAATGTCAGGGTTCACTCACTCACTCACTTACGACAAGGTCAGAATCCAATAAAAAATAAAAAAAGCAGACATCAGCAAAAAAGCAACACAGAAACTATGAACCGCATTTCTTACCACGAGCAATGAGTCATATATAAAATTTGCTTCAAACTGCTATTTAACTGATAAAAAAAAAAAAAAAAAAAAGAGGTTTATGTTGAAAGATATTAATATTGGTCAATATGGAACATAAAAATAACAATATAATTATTGCTTTATATAAAATTGATGGAAAATTATTTGTCAGTCTTATTACTGACCTAAAAGAATTAAAATGGTTTATTTCGGCTCTGTATAGTAGTACGAGCCATCCTCAGTAAAGTATACTACTATACTTCTTTAGATAAACCAAGATGTTAAACTTTTCATGATTCTCATTTATATACCATTAGTATATCATTTCTCTTTCGAGAGAAAAAGAGGTTTATGAATTTATTTGTTTGTCTGTCTGTCTGTCTGTACCCTCATCACTCAAGAACCGCCAAACCGATTGGCATGAAACCGGTGTCAAAATGAAGAAAAAACGTCTGCGGGTGATATAAGCCATAGATTTTCTGTTCAGCTATCGTAGTTTTTGAGATATTTAATTTTCAGTGATTTTGAACTTGATAAAATTTTAAAAAATTTTTTTAAAAATTGAAATATCTCGAGACTATTAACAAATTTTATTGTCACAAATTTGTAGTATTCGATTCGGCACCAATTATTACGTATTCTCCTTTTTATTCAAAACGGAGGTATCTATAAAATTTTATAAAATATTTTTGAAGCTGGTAAAAAAATTTTTTTTATTTTTTTATTTTTTATGGTTTTTTTAATAATTTATTTGTGTGCCTGTGTGTCTGTCTGTACCCTAATGACTCAAGAACCACAGATCCAATTGAATGAAACTAGTGTCAAAATATAGAAAAAAAGTCTGCGAGTGGCATAGGCCACAGATTTTCTGCTCAGCTATCATAGTTTTTGCGATATTTAATTTTTAGTATTCTTGAACTTGATAACATTTTTTAAAATTAAAAATTAAATTGAAATATCTCGAGACTTATTTCAAAATACTGATACTGATTAAATTAATGTTTTTAAAACTTTAATAAATTAAAGTATAATTAAAACTAAGTTAAGTCTTGTTGTTTCCTAATCACAAGTTATATTATAACTTTTGGGCCATAAATGTTGTGAGATGAAATTATATGGCCTAAGCTAAGTAATAATTTAATTTAAGCAAAAGTATGAATTCCTAATAAATATATTATAACTTTTGGGCCATAAATGTTGTGAGATGAAATTATATGGCCTAAGCTAAGTAATAATTTAATTTAAGCAAAAGTATGATTTCCTAATAAATATATTATAGTTTTTGGGCCATAAATGTTGTGAGATATACAGCTTTTTCACGTTGAGCTCACAGGCTGTACTTTAAATGTAATTATCTTTTTTTTTTTTTTTTTTTTTTTTTATGGGAAATATGTGAATCTTACATCAGCCATGGAGTGTTTGCGGGCCTTAAAGACCCGCGAATTTCCATGACCGCCCAGTTGTACAAAGTGCACAACTGGGAGACCACCGACGAACGCGGTCGCCGGCTACGCCCCAGATTCTTACTGGATAAACACACTTTAAACCCCCTGCGCTTGTTTGTCCCAAACCGGAACTCCCTTTTCAGGTATAACTTCAGTTTGGGACGCGCAACCTAGGCAACTGGCCGCTGCCTTCCCCCTGCCTAGTGACAGGAGAGCAATCTACGATAGAAAGCCCTCCTCCTTTTTCTTCAACAAGGTGGCCCTTACGTACTCTGCTACTTTGTTCCAGTTTTCGGAACTCCGTAGCATTTCCGGGACCACCGTCTCCGGCCTCCAAATCGGGAAGGGCGGGCGCCCCTCCGAGTAGCGAACACATTCGAAGAATGTGTGCTCTACTGTATCCTTCTCGCCTGGGCAGTGCAAGCACTCCTCTGTTGCCACCTTATGCCAATGCCTCAACATGACACGAAAATACCCGTGTCCGGTTAAGAACTGGGTCGTCCCATCCATGCCTGCAGGTTTGAGATCAGTCTGCGCGTCCATAGAGCATTCTTCTCTTGGTTCTTTTTCCATCGTTTATTCCATGCTTTCATAGAGTTGAAGCGGGCGCGAGTGGAAGCCACTTCGCGCTCATCTACGCTCTCGTAGATGAATTTCCGCTCCAACGCTAGCAGGTCAATGGGTATCACCAAAGCAACAACCTGGATCGCCTCGAGCGATACCGTATGGTACGCGCAGGCGATCCTCACTGCCGCTTGCCTCTGTACAGACGATATCTTATGTCTGTACTTGGCAATTTCTGTGGTCTTCGCCCAGACTTCTGATCCGTAAAGCAGGACAGAGTTGACGACTGACATCAGGAGCCTTCGCTTCCCTGGTTTGGGTCCCCCAATGTTGGCCATGAGCCTTGACAGGGAGGATGCGACCGACGCTGCCTTTTCACACGACCTCTGAAATTGCTCCCAGAAGGTCAGCTTGTTATCAAGCTGAACTCCCAGGTATTTCACCGATGTTCTGGTTCGGATCGTGTGAGGGTTTCCGCCGTCGTCGATAATTACATCGAAGTCGGTGGGAACCCTTCGACGGGTCAGCAGTACAATCTCCGTTTTTGGGATCGCAAGCTGGAGCCCGTGATCGCCCATCCAGAGGTTGATCCGTCTCATGAATAGATTCAACCTCTCCTGGGTCACTTCCATGTCCCTGCCAGTTATGGTCCTTCCGGGAGGTGGACGCGCAACAAGCCATCGTAAAAGGCATTCCACAGGTCCGGTCCAAGAACCGAGCCCTGCGCGATGCCTGCACTCAAAACCCTTTCACGCCTTCCATCGAGCGTGTCGTAGAGCAGTCTCCGGTCCCGCAGGTAATCCTTTAGTACGTTACCCAGATAGCTGGGTATCTGGAAATCGTACTCGAGAGACCGGATCATGTCATCCCACCTGGCCGAGTTGAAAGCGTTTTTGACGTCCAGCGTTACCAGAAGGACGTCCTTGCGAATTGCAGGCCGCTTTTCCCTCTCAGCCTTTACGGTATCCACGACACGCCGGATGGCGTCTATCGTGGAATGCCCTTCACGAAAGCCATGCTGCTCCTCGGAGAGACCACCGCCCTCCTCGATTGCCCTTCTGAGCCTTGCCCGGAGCATACTCTCCATCACCTTACCAATGGTATTTAACATACACAAAGGTCTGTAAGATGATGGAGAGTCCGGGGCTCCTCCCTTGCCCTTGTTCAAGAGCACGAAGCGTGCCACCTTCCACTGCTTTGGGAACACTCCAGCCACCAAACACGCATTGAACATGTTTAACAGGATACCAGGGATTACTTTAACCGCTCTTTTGAGCACTTCCGCTGGTATCCCGTCCGGCCCCGGCGCCTTACCATTTTTCATGGCCTTTATGGCCTTGACCATCTCGCCTTCGCTGAACAGCGGCACTTCCTCCCTGGGTATCGCCTCAACCGGGTTTTCCCGGATGGACCTTTCAGGGAAGAGAGCACCGACGATCCGTTCAGTCGACGCCGCGTCGATCATGTTGTCGGACCCCCGGTTTAACTTGCCCATTACGACTTTGTAACCTAGGCCCCAGGGGTCCTTGTTTACATCATCGCGTAATGAACACAGACATCGGGCCTTGCTTTGACGGATGGCCTTGGCCAGCCGGTGTTTGGCGTCCTTGTGTTCCTGAGAAAGCACGGCAGCCTCAGGTCTGTCCCGCGCTCTTTGCGCCTTTCGTCGTGTCCTGTGGCATTCCTTCCGGAGCTCAGCTATTTCGGGAGTCCACCAGTACACTGGCTTTCTCCCTTTCCAGGGCCTGCGGCGAGGCATCGAGGCATCACAAGCCCCGCATAATAGAGACGTTACTTTCTTAACTAAGATTTCAGCCTCATGGGGACTTGTGGCCCCTCCATGCCAAGCAGGGATGGACGGTGACTCGATTCGAAGATACTCCTCGAATCTATCTTCGTCCATTTTTGGAACGTTCCAACCCAGGGGGCGCCTCCTGTACGGAGGTCGTTGTGAGTTTCCTTCCAATACCCGGAAGGCGATGTAATGATGATCACTACCATTGTATTGATCATCCATCACCCTCCAGTCGCCTATTCTCCCGGACGCAGCTTCTGTAGCGAAGGTTATGTCCGGGATAGAGACACCCCCAACCCGGCCTCTCGTAGGTAGGCCTGTTGCCTCTGTTCTGGACCACTAGTTTGCACCTAGTGGCCATTTCAAGCACCATTCGTCCCCTGGGATTAGTCGTTGGCATCCCCCATTCCAGAGCTCTGGCGTTGAAGTCTCCACCAAGGATGACGCGACCAGTCACCGTTCGGACCGTGTTCTCGATGCTGGCCAGCTTTGTAGCCAGCTCTGCCGAGTTGTCGTTTGGGGAGAGATAGCAACTTATATAAGTTGTCTCCCCGCACTTGGCCCAGACGTGGCAATTCCCTTTCCCTTGTTGGGTAAGGGACGTTTGGGCTCTGCCTCGAAGCCATATGGCGCAGCAGCCAGTGTCATCGGAAAGCCAGTACTTGTGGTTCATGTTGTAATATTGCTCGCTTAGTAAGAGGATATTTGCATCCTCTTCGCGAGCAATTTGATCCAACAATGCACCAGCTTCCCGTGCGTGTCGCATGTTCCCTTGGAGAACCTTGATCATTTCCGATGACACCTGCTTCTCGCCACAGCCAGAGCCTCCCGGTAGCTTCTGGACGTGCAAAGGAAGCACTTGGGCTTTTCTTTGTCACATTCCGTCCTTTTGTGGCCATTTTCGCCGCATTTAAGGCACGCCTTAGTAATTATCTTATATTATAACAATTTATTATCTTCAGAAACTGCTTAACTTGCCAGGCCCCTAAATAACCAGTAAACGGCGTGAATGCAAATTGTATCAATAATTATCTATTGTAAAAAAAATTATGGGCTCTATGGAAATCGCCATCTTGTGTCAACAGTTTATTAGCCAATCAAATTACTAGTTTTCAAATTTGAATTTTTCTATTTTTTTTATAGGTTCTCATGGGTTATAGCCTATATTTATTTTAAACATCTATCTTTGATATTTCTTTAATGAAGCTAATGAAAAATTATAACGATATAGTCTAGTTTTAATTTAGTGTAAAAAGAATTAAAATTTTATTTTATAAAAATATTAAATAAATTGGAAATTATTTCAAATAATTGTAAGAATATATTAGAAAAATATAGTAAGAATATCATTTAAAGTAAAATCTTGTCTATGAAAATGATTTTTCATTATAAAACAAAGTTCTTGAAATATGTCTTTAAGGATTATAAAAAAATAAATGGTTTGCATAAAAAATAAAATTTCAGTCATAGATGAGTAGTAAAAATTTTCATTAACGAGATCTTCCTGGAAATACCTATTTTTTAAATCGATATTATTTTTTGCAGAGGATAATAAGTGAAAGAAAGAAATTAAACCCATTAACGAAAACGTGTAGTTACTATGACCATTAACTTAAAAGTAGTTACCCCCATAATAGCTTTATCCAAATAATAATTATTTTGTATACATCTAAATAAAATATAAATCTATAAAAATGATTTCTTTAATTTTATTTTAATTTTCCACCGATATAATGGTTATTTAGGGGCCTGGCAAGTTAAGCAGTTTCTGAAGATAATAAATTGTTATAATATAAGATAATTACATTTAAAGTACAGCCTGTGAGCTCAACGTGAAAAAGTATATCTCACAACATTTAGGCCCAAAAACTATAATATATTTATTAGGAATTAATACTTTTGCTGAAATAAAAATTTACTTAGCTTAGGCCATATAATTTCATCTCACAAAGTTTATGGCCCAAAAGTTATAATATATTTATTAGGAATTCATACTTTTGCTTAAATTAAATGTTACTTAGCTTAGCCCATAAAATTTCATCTAACAACATTTATGGGCCGAATTTTTAAGTATATAATAAAAGTAGATCCATTACGAAATTAAATAAATTTTAATCTCAAAACCCTTTTTTTCTGTACCCCAAAAGTTCAGATTCAGATGAATTTGTAAGATTAGGAAACCACAATAAGACTTAACTTAGTTTTAATTATACTTTAATTTATTAAAGTTTTAAAAATATTGTTAATTTAATCAATATCAGTATTTTGAAATATACTTTTGCTGAAATTAAATTTTACTTAGCTTAGGCCATAAAATTTCATCTCACAACATTTATGGCTCAAAAGTTATAATATATTTATTAGGAATTTATACTTTTGCTGAAATTTAATTTTTTGTCCTCCCGGGCGTAAAACTTTGCAAAAAAATTTCTGCATTCATTCTACGCCTAGGTAGGCAAAAAATATTGTATATAAGCACCATGGGCGAGATTCTTTAGACACGAATTTGTGATTAGGAAACAGCAAGACTTAACTTAGTTTTAATTTTACTTTAATTTATTCAAGTTTTAAAAATATTGTTAATTTTATTTTTCATTTTGGGCCATTTACGGTTTTTTTTTAAGTGGTTGCATTTTTCAAATTGACCGGAAACCAACTTTTTCATGATGAAATTTACTTAAATTTTACCATAATGTTGGCTAAGGTAGTCCAGGTAAAAAGAAAAATTTTTCTCAATCATATGTATATATGTATAAAAAGTACTTGGTTTTCAAATAATTAAGCATTCTTAAAGTCTTAATAATCAAAAAACTTAAAAAAAAAAACAATTTTCTGGATCAAAAATTTTTAGCCAAAATAAATATTTTTTTTAAATTTTCGATAAAACGTCAATTTAATACATAAATAATAAGGTAAGAAAAAAGTTCTGAAAAAAAGAAAATTTGGCCCAGCGACTTAATTTACATATGAACATATATTTTTTAAACCCATTTTTTACCCTTATAGTCCATTTTTATCCCTGGCAATCGATTTGTACAGCGAGATCTCATTTTCTTCTGATCGGACCCAACGGGCCCCTGGATAGCTAATTCTTGTAATAGCTCTTTCTAAAATCCTTGATGTTATAGGTGAGAATCCTAAGCAATGAATTAAGCCTGCTTACATATATGAAAACTACTTGATAAATTAGATTTAAATTAGAATTTTATAAAATTTGGATTTTTTTTATCAAATAATTTTCAATTATGCAAACAGGATGAATTCATGGCTCATGATTCTTACTTGTACAAAAATCCAGAACTTGGTAATAAACCATATCGATGAATTCCCAATAAACTTTTATGTTTTCATAAGTTTAGACTCTGTTTAGAAGCTGGTTTTAAATTAAAATGCATTTTGGTATTCACCAATAAAGAAGTAGAAAAAACAGTAATCACTTGAACAGGTTTATTAGGAATTCATCGTAATGGCTCTTTCTAAAATCTTGGATGTTTTTATGGGTAAGAACTAGAAGCAATTTATTAAACCTGCTTAAATAAATGAAAACTACTTGACAAAGTAAATTTAAATTAGAATTTTATAAAATTTTGACATAAACTGTATATAAAATCTAGTAATGGCTTTCCAATGCTTTTTGAGAATGCATCAATGAAATTAAACTTGTAAAATACTAATTACAAGGATTTTATATCTTTTTAGGTCCAAATTTGATTATAGGGGAGAGCGCCATTGTAGTGCGCGGTACCTAATGCGCCAAACCGTAATATTTATTAACAGATTCATTATTTTTTTAAAATTTCAATTGAGTTTTATATATAAATAAGTAATAAATTAATTCGCGGAAAAAAATTTCATCATCAGCCATTCTTTATTTTTTATTTAAGAAAAAAATTTTTCAAGGGTTTTGTTACTATTTTTTTCCCATTGTTTTTAGGTATAAAAATCTAATAAAATTAGTTTTGAACAAAATTTTTTCTGTTAATTTATAAAGTGGGCTATTTCACAATAAACTAAAAAATTTTTATTTAAAAAAATATATTATTCGCTGTAAAAATTAAATATTCCGAAAAGATACTTATTTTCCTATTACGGCGCGGCCGATGTTCTTTATAGTGCGCATTGTTTTTCGAGCGATAGACAGTGTTTATAAATAAAAATTGTTTATAAACTTTATTCAAAACATATTTTAGGCAGTTTTAAATAATTTTTATTCATAAAAAATAATAAGTTAGGATATTCAAGTAAAACAATAAATTTTCGTACGGGTGCTAATGAAAATACTTTATTTATTTTTAACTAACATAAATAACAAATAAATTAACTTAATTGGTAATATTTCGTAATTGAATAAAATATCAAACAACTTAATTTACCTATAGAATAAAAATTTTGAAATTAATGTACATTTATAAACACTGCGCCGCTTAGGAACACACTGCGCCGTTTTATGAACACTCGTGTAAAAATCGGAGTTTAAAGAGTTTGTCTTATTTTAATTAATACAACTTTAAAAATTATTTTAGAGTTAAAAATCATTAATAAAAATATTTTTGAGTCGTTACTGAATACATATCAATAAAAAAAAGTCTTAAAAATTAAATAATATTTTTACTACAGAGCTTAGAAATAAGCCGCGCCATACATGGGGGTTCTCCCCTACATTCTAGTTTGGATTTTGTTTATCAAATAATTTTCAATTATGCAAACAGGATGAATTCATGGCTCATGATTCTTACTCGTACAAACATCCACAACATGGTAATAAACCATATCGATGAATTCCCAATAAACTTTTATGTCCACATAAGTTAGACCCTGTTTAGAAGCTGGGTTTAAATTAATATGCAATTTGGTATTCAACATAAAGAAGTAGAAAAAACAGTAATCACTTGAACAGGTTTATTGGGAATTCATCGTAATGGCTCTTTATAAAATCCTAGATGTTTTTATGGGTAAGAATCTGAAGCAATGAATTAAGCCTGATTAAATAAATGAAAACTACTTAAAAAAGTAGATTTAAATTATAATTTTATAAAATTTGGACCTGAACTGTATATAAAATCCAGTAATTGCTTTCCAACGCTTTTTGAGAACGCATCAATGAAACTATACTTGTAAAATACTAATTACATGGACTTTATATTATTTTAGGTCCAAATTTGATTATACATTCTAGTTTGGATTTTATTTATTAAATAATTTTCAGTTATGCAAACAGGATGAATTCATAGCTCATGATTCTTACTCGTATAAACATCCAGAACTTGGTAATAAACCATATCGATGAATCCCAACTTTTATGTTTACATAAGTTAGACCCACTTCATAGCAACTGGTATTATGTTTAATTATCACACTAAATTACCATTTAAGTTTGTTAGGTTTAATAATTATTCACTTTTAAGCTGTGATAAAAATCATCAATTTTATTTATATATATATTTATTCAACTAAAATAATGAAATAATAAAATATCACATTTTATTTTAACATCTTGCATTGACGAGAGCAGACTTGCAGCAGACGCTGTGCAATACTCCGTTTGTGTATTTTTTATGAATAAAATACGTGATGATAAGTAAAAATCGAAGTTCGATAATCAAACTCGATTTTATATTTTATTAAATTTTTATTTTTTTTCATATTTCAACAATATTATTTATAAGTAATATATTTTAAGTATATATAATGTAAAAATCGAAGTTCGATAATCAAACTCGATTGACTTGGAGCTCTTGAAGGTCATGTCAAAATTAGAGAGAGAAACCTCAATTTCCTGTATATTAGTGCTTCTAAGTTTAGGGACTTAACTTAGTCGCGCACCCTAGCGGGTGCCGTAATTTATTCCTATTATAATTCCTATTAATACACATGATAATTTATGTTTTTCCTGTAAAAGTAAATGTGCGAAGAGCCATGGGCGCAATAAAAAAATAAATTCGTTCACGTTTCTTGAACGAAAAAAATATCGTTTAATTTTTCTCTCCGAACTTAGAGGCACTAACTTATACCGACTTTATTTTGTTTTGAATTATAAAACACGAATGAAGAAGTCAGCGCGCGCTCCAAAAATTTGAGAGATATTTTTTAGTTTCATATTTTCGTACAAGTAGCGTCTGGATTCAGCTAAACACTACATTTTTTTAATATTTAATTCTCAAAAAATTGGCATTTATTTGATTACTAGCTGCCTCTAGCTCACTTTGCTCGCCCCAGCAGCCACCAAAGGGGCAGTGCCCCTTGGACCCCAGCGACTTGATATTTCCAAAAATATGTTGTTTTAGGTTACTCAATATTTTGTAAAATAACCTTTTTTACCCGAAGTATTATCTAACATTTACTGGATCATAAAAATTACGGGCATATATACTTAAACGGATAATTAGTGATTAGCAATACAAAGCTTCGCTACCCTTCCATAGGATCCATAAGCAGTCGTTATTTCCCTCGATTACTCATTCTAGGGTTCTGCCTGATAATAGATGTTCAAGCTTCTTTTAATTACTATATTCAGTTACTACACCAGTGGCTGATAAAAAGTAGAAATACATATAATATTAGTCATAAACTTTTATAATTTTCGAAAAATTACTGTAATCTTTGACAGATTGAGCCGATTGCCTTGAAAATTTAGGTGAATACGTAAAAAATATACCGGAATCGAATAAAATTCTTTCTGATTAAAATATTATTCCTTGGTTTTTTTTTAATTTTGATAGAAGTTTTTTTCTTGGAAATTCAGTTTTTTCAACATAAATTTTTTTTTTCATTATCAATCGAAACAAAACCTAGCCTATGTATTGACCCGTAATTTTTGCCGCCTTTTGCCGTAAACCCGATGTTTGTAACTTTTATCGTGTTTTCGTTTATCACATTCAGACAGACATACATACACACATACATAATTAAAGATTTATATGTATACTAGCTGCCTCCGGCTTTCTTCGCTTGCGCCGGCAGCCACCAAGGGAGCTGCACTCTCCTGGACCCTTGATGTGATTTTATTTTTCCAAAAATATGTTTTTTTAAGTTACTCAATATTTTGTAAAATAACCTTTTTTTACCCGAAGTATTATCTAAAATTTACTGAATCATAAAAATTATAGACATATGAAACCAGACGCATAATTAGTGATCAGCAATACAAGCTTCGCTACCATTCCATAGGATACACAAGCAGTCGTTGTTTCCCTCAACTACCCATTCTAGGATTCTGCCTAATAATAGCTGTTCAAGTTTCTTTTAGTTACTATATTTAGTTACTACAGCAGTAGCTCTAGCTGATAAAAATTAGAAATATTTATTAATATTAATCCTTACTTTTATAATTTTCGAAAAATTATTTTAACTTTTGACAGATCAAGCCGATCGCCTTGAAAATTTAGGTGGATACGTAAAAAATATACCCAAATCCAATGAAATTCTTTGTAATAAAAAATTTTTTTCTCGGTTTTCCGTTTTTTAGGTTTTTTTTTTTTAAATTTGATAAAAATTTTATCCTTGGAAATCCAGTTTTTTCAAAAATTTTTGTCGTTATCAATCGAAATAATACCTAGCCTATGTTTTGACAGGTAATTTTTGCCATCTTTTGCCGTAAACCCCGCGTATCTAACTTTTATCAGGTTCTAGTTTATCCATTTCGGACAAACAAACAAACTTACAAAATTAAAGATTTATATATATATAGGATAGGATATAGGATATGATAGGATAGGATAGGATTAACGGCTGCAGCGCACTGGTTACAAAGTATTGTGAAAAAACGGGTAGTTTTGGCCCATTCAAGGGTGTTCCCCTATTTTTTAGCCCTTTTTAACACCTGGTTCGGGTTCAGTGACCCAATAAACCTATAGTAGACCTTTTCTCAACCCTGTTGTTGATTTCTTCCCCCCCTCCGCATTATTATTGGAGTAAATTAGTATACACTAGTATACTAGTATATTAGTATATAGTTCGTTTGCTACGCTCACTCTTGCATAAAACTGCATTGAAAGTCGAATCCTATTTTTTTCCATGATGTAAAAATAGTTATTTTATACAAGTTAACACATTCGCTGCGTCATAATGTAGATTTATTATATGTTTGGTTGCGGTTTATACCTTCAAAATTATGAAATATATATACGCCATTCAATTATATATGATTTCCAAGGGTAGTTTCGGATTAATTAATATTATTTCTAGAAAAGTGCAAATTGGTTTTGATTGGTTATGAATATTGTAACAATCAAATAAATTTTAATCTCAAAACCCTTATTTTCTGGACCCAGAAAGTTCAGATTCAGACAAACTTGTGATTAAGACTTAACTTATTTCTAACTATACTTTATAGCTAATACAAAAAGATTTATTTATTACAAAAAAAAAATTTTATTTATTTTAATTTGCAGAAGAAGAAAAATTGAAAAATGACAAAAATTTTGAAAAAATCAAAAAAAAAAATGGTTCATGAACACCACAAAAGAAATTTACGGCAAATTGAAGCCCTTAAAGCAGGTAAAATCAGATTAAATTAGTTTCATAAAAAATTTTATTTATTAAAATAATTTAATTTAATTATTTCTTTCATATCCTGGAATAACCTCAAAGTAAAAATGATCTGCCCAATGAAAAACTGATATCCCGGGGGTTTAATATTTTTACCCAAAAATATTATCCGAGTTTCCAAGTTAGCGAACTAAAAAACTTAATACAAAAAATGTTCTTTTAGAATTAAAATATTCAATTTTTAATCCTAAAATATTTTCAGATTTTTCGAGATTATTCGTGATAGTTTTTTAGTAATATTTTTATAAAAATTGAAACCAAATAAATTCATTTTACGAACTGGTAACCAATAATATACAATGATATACGAAATATTAACTTGCTTAGAAAATGAGTATTAGGCCTACTAATCAAATTCCAATTTATTAACGGATACAGGATTTACATGTTTGCAGATTTTAATAAGCACAGATAAAAAAACTGCCTTTGACTTTACTATAAGCGTAAAAAATCAGTATCAGTATCGTTAAAGGTAAAAATTGCTCGCGAATTCTAAGAAAATTTTACTATTAGGATAGTAAAATGATTAGTATGGTTGTAAATACAGGACAGTTTTTTTACAGTGGATTTGTTATTAATTCTTATTTGATAGACTTCTCTGTGGCAACGCTTTTAATAACTTGTAATTATATTCACTCCCAAAAAAAAATGCACTTAACATTAAATAATAGTTAATTCTGCACTAAGTGCAAATTAAAAACCTTAAAAAATCGTGAGCACGAACATGAGAGGTTGATCAAGCTGGGAACGAGTTATTGCGCCTACACTGTAAAAATTCTTGACCATTTATTTACTATTTTAATAGTAAATTTACTATCCTGAACGTAAAATTATTTCAAATATTTCATTATTTTATCATAAAATCTCTTGTTATAGCAAGATACAAGCAAGACACAAGATCTATACAAGCAATATTTTTTCTGTTAAATTTATTTAGAAGCTTTTTAGTTTATAGACAATTTACATGTAATGTAATATTAACATGGAACATGTTTATAGGGAAGGGGTACTTCAGAAATTGAAAATTATGGGGGGGGGGGGTCAAATAAGACTTAAAATAATTAGGTAAGTATATATAAATAAATAAAATACTTTTAAAAGACTTTGAAAGATCTGGGCTTAAGGACTTAAGATAATACAGTTTTATGGACTTAGAATAATATCGATTTAGGGACTTGGAATAATATCGATTAAGGGACTTAGAATAATTCAGGTTTAGGGAATCAAAATAGTTTGGGTTTAGGATCTTAATAGCTAGTGAGGTGATAATTACAAATTATAAAAATAGAAAATTGTACTGTAATGTTGAGTAACATTTTGTATTATACCTAGTCCTCATCTGGAAGTAAACATGTTCCATGCATTTAGGTTGTGTTTACACAAACCGGTTATAAGTTTTTTAGATAGTATTACGTCAAGGATAGTTTTTGGTTCCTCAAAGAGGAACCATTGTGTTAGGTCAAAATTTGATTTTCTATTTTTTGGCATATAAGCACGTTTTGGGACTCCAGGAAACTAAAAAACCGGTTTTTAAAAAAAGTCTGTATGTGTGGGTGGATGTGTGTGTGTGGGTGTGTGTGTGTGTGTGTGTGTGTGTGTGTGTGTGTGTACGTATGTAATTGGTGATATTTCAGAAACATTATGGAATTAAGACTTAATTTTTTTTTTCAAAAATTTTTTCACCAAAAAAGCTCGAGGTACTTTTTTTTTTTCATGTCGATGTAATACCTTATTTATTTCCATGAAAGTATTTATATTTGAAAGTATGGTTTTCACATGATATTTTGAATCGGATACTTAATTTTCTGAAAATTTTTTTTCTAAAAGTTTTTTCACAAAAAAAATACAAAAAATAAGAATTTTTTTTTTCTTTTTGGATGAAGAACCTAATTTATTTCCATGGAAGTACTAGTTTTAAGAACCTCGTTTATAGTAATTTTTTGGATCTGATACTTAGTTTTTTCAAAATTTTTTTCTCAAGATTAAAAAAAAAGAAAAATAAAAAAAACTGCAATATTTTTTGTTTTTGTTTTAATACCTCATTTAATTCTATGAAAGTACTAGTATCTGAAAATATTGTAACTAGTGATATTTCAAAACAATTATCGAATGAATACTTAACTTTTTTTTCCAAAAATTTGTTTATTAAAAAAATCTCAAAATACTTTTTTTTTTAAATTTGGATGTAATATCTCATTCATTTCCATGAAATTCCTTATATTTGAAATTATGATTTTTATTCGATATCTTGAATCTGATAATTAATTTTTTGAAAATTTTTTTCTCCAAAATCTTCGTCACAAAAAAATACATAAAACACCAAATTTATTTTTCGTTTTGGACATATCTAATTTATTTTAATGAGAGTACAAGTTTTAGAAATTTAGTTTATAGTAATTTTTTGTATCCGATCACAATTTTTTTTTTATTTTGATATAAATTATAACACACAAGAAAGAGTGATGGAAATCTTGCCTCTTTTTGACTTCCTTGGATTATTTTGCTCGTTGCTATGTTTATTTATGTATACAGCTTAATGAAATTATAAATAATAATAAACAGCCTAAAAATATTAAATGGTTATGTTTGCATTTTAAAATTAAGATTTAAAACTTATATTGGCATTTTTTAAAGAATCAAACAATTTATAGAATTAAATAATTTATTATTTTGTGATTAATAGAAGAGTGATTCTTAGTGAATTCAGCAAAAGTTTCCAGGTCGGGTCGCTGAAACCTGCTAAAAACTTTTTTTTGCCAATTAGCTATCCAAAATGGACTATGTCCCCAAATTTTAGCCCTTAATATTGAAAACAAAGCCCAGGGCGAATTTTTGAAAAAAAAAGACGTTTTCATCTTTCCTCAGCCACCCATTCTTCTTTTATGTGCCATTCCTTCTGGAAATCATTAAAAATAATGAAAAAAGAGGTACTATAGTAAAATTTCCTCAGGAATCCAGTCATGCCGTTAGTTTTTGAAAATTCCTACACGGGGAGTCAGAAAATCGATAAATTCACAGGGTATATTACGGAAACTACAGAAAAATTGTATATCCGAATTTTTTATTGAGCTTCTCAGGAAAAGCGTGTATTTATATATATTTTCGGATGCCATATCAACCTAGATGCGATCGAACTTCCTAGACCCTAAAATAACCGAAAAATCGTGAATTTTCCTAAATTTTTCTCATTTTTCAGCAGTTTTTTTGAATTTTCCCGCTCTAAATGACTCCGAACGATTTAAACAAGGTAAGATTCGGATTCCCAGGGAAATTTCACATATTTTCTTTATTTAAGTAATTATTAGGCTTCGATGTAAACGAGCTCACACCAAATGCCTTAAATACAAAATTTTGATTTTTATCGTGTTTTAGCAGTTTTTTTGAATTTTCCCGCTCTAAATGACTCCGAACGATTTAAACAAGGTGAGATTCGGATTCCCAGGGAAATTTTACATATTGTCTTTATTTAAATTATTTTTAGGCTTCGATGTAAACGAGTTCACACCAAATGTCTTAAATACAAAATTTTGATTTTTATCGTTTTCTAGCAGTTTTTTTGAATTTTCCCGCTCTAAATGACGCCGAATAATTTAAACAAGATGAGATTCGGATTCCCAGGGAAATTTACATATTTTCTTTATTTAAATAATTTTTAGGCTTTGATGTAAACGATCTCACACCAAATGCCTTGAATACAAAATTTTGATTTTTTATCGTTTTTTAGCAGTTTTGTGTGTACTTTTTCTGTTTAAGGTTCCTAATAAGATTTATTATATCGTATATAATAAGAACTTAATAAATATTATATTATTAAAGATGTAAATTACTAATAATCTTATTTCCGAAAAAAATTTTAAATAATTTAAATTTAGCGCTAAAAATAATAAACATTGTATATAAAAAATTTAAAGCTATGTGGCGTGGCAATCGTCAATGTTCACAAGATTTATTAGTAAATAAATGTGTTACATTAAAAACATTTTTATTGTATTAATATTATTCATTAAAACAATAAGCTACGTAAATTTATTTAATTATTGTGTGAATATTAAAATATTATTTGGTACTTACGGAGATAATAATTTAGATAATAATTTAGCCTGGTACCGAGACCCGTGTTAAAGTATATACAATGTATCGGCTACAAATGAAAATGATCAAATAAAAAGAAAATTAGGGCATACTCATTCCAAATACACTCAATATCTAAAGAATTTGGATTCTATTTGTGAATAAATTATCTAAATTATAATAATATTTTCTGAATACATTATTGTAAGCTAAATATTATGTAAATATCAATATAGTATATATCGTCACGAGTTACGATACAATGCCTTTATCGTAGTATGGCGAGAAAAGAAAAAATAAACAATAACAGAGCGCGCAGCGCTCTGTTTTTGTTTATTTTTTTTTTCTCGTCATACTACAATGAAAGGCTTTGTATCGAACGAGTGGCGATATATTTTTTTTTCAACAATATTCGAATATTCATCGTCTTTTAGACAAAATATAAAATATTACTAAAAAACAAAACTTTTTTTTTTATACACTTTATTTATTTGCACATATTTACATTTATTTCGGCATCTATATTATTATTCTCGTCTATTAATAAATTTTCTACAACTAAATTTTATTCGGTTCTTCATCGAACTTTGATCATGCGCAGTCTCTACTTCGGTCTCTACTATTACGATAATACTTTTATACGTACGAGTAGACTCTATATCGTAAGAGTAGAAGCCCTCTTGCGATAAAGTACCTTTATTTCATATACTACGGACCGTCTATAAACGATACATATTCGAATAGCGTTGTAAAAAAAATTTTTTTAATGGAATATTTTTCTTCTTATTAAAAAACTCATTCTTTTGAAGATTACCTAAATATGTATTTCATTCATTGTTAATTAAAAAATTTTTACTCTGAAATATACAGCTAAAAAATAATTTAAATTTATATAGAATTTTCTATGAACTCTTTTACACTAAAGCCAAAAAATTATTAAAGTATAGAAAGTCCTTAAAATTTCCCTGGAAACCCGAATTTGACATTATTTAAATCATACAGGGTCATTTAGTGCGGCAAAATTCAAAAAAACTGCTTCAAAACGATAAAAATCAAAATTTTGTATTTAAGGCATTTGGTGTGAGCTCGTTTACATCGAAGCCTAAAAATTATTTTAATAAAGAAAAGATGTAAAATTTCCCTGGGAATCCAAATCTCACCTTTTTTAAATCGTTCGGAGTCATTTAGAGCGGGAAAATTCAAAAAAACTGCTAAAAAACGATAAAAATCAAAATTTTGTATTTAAGGCATTTGGTGTGAGCTCGTTTACATCAAAGCCTAAAAATTATTTAAATAAAGAAAATATGTAAAATTTCCCTGGAAACCCGAATTTGACATTATTTAAATCATACAGGGTCATTTAGTGCGGCAAAATTCAAAAAAACTGCTACAAAACGATAAAAATCAAAATTTTGTATTTAAGGCATTTGGTGTGAGCTCGTTTACATCGAAGCCTAAAAATTATTTTAATAAAGAAAATATGTTAAATTTCCCTGGGAATCCAAACCTCACCTTTTTTAAATCGTTCGGAGTCATTTAGAGCGGGAAAATTCAAAAAAACTGCTAAAAAACGATAAAAATCAAAATTTTTTATTTAAGGCATTTGGTGTGATGTGAGCTCGTTTATATCAAAGCATAAAAATTATTTAAATAAAGAAAATTCCAAAAAACGGCTAAAAAACGATAAAAATCAAAATTTTGTATTTAAGGCATTTGGTGTGAGCTCGTTTACATCGAAGCCTAAAAATTATTTAAATAAAAAAAATATGTGAAATTTCCCTAGGAATCCGAATCTTACCTTGTTTAAATCGTTCGGAGTCATTTAGAGCGGGAAAATTCAAAAAAACTGCTGAAAAATGAGAAAAATTTAGGAAAATTCATGATTTTTCGGTTATTTTAAGGTCTAGGAAGTTCGATCGCATCTAGGTTGATATGGCATCCGAAAATATATATAAAAACACGCTTTTCCTGAGAAGCTCAATAAAAAATTCGGATATACAATTTTTCTGTAGTTTCCGTAATATACCCTGTGAATTTATCAATTTTCTGGCTCCCCGTGTAGGAATTTTCAAAAACTAATGGCATGACTGGATTCCTGAGGAAATTTTACTATAGTACCTCTTTTTTCATTATTTTTAATGATTTCCAGAAGGAATTGCACATAAAAGAAGAATGGGTGGCTGAGGAAAGATGAAAACGTCTTTTTTTTTCAAAAATTCGCCCTGGGCTTAGTTTTCAATATTAAGGGCTAAAATTTGAGGACATAGTCTATTTTGGATAGGTGATTTGAAAAAAAAAGTTTTTAGCCGGTTTCAGCGACCCGACCTGGAAACTTTTGCTGAATTCACTAAGAATCACTCAGAAATAATATAAATAATGTTAAAATCTTAAAGCAATTAATGTGGTTATTTTTTTATTACAAAATATTATTATTATTATTATTATTATCATTGTTGCGGAAGATTGGTCAAATGCTAGAAGTACACTGAGAAAATAAATTATAAGAAATTATTATAAATTCTGGTAAAAACTCCTATCTTTTTATAATAATTGAGCGAATATTTGTAATTTTCACATCGTTACCAACCATTTCTTTGACAAAACAAAAAAATCATGTTACCCAATATTTTAATTATTAAGGGATAATTATATATTCTAATAAAATAAAATTTTATAAAAAAAAATAAAATTAGCTTTTTTTATATTTGTCTCTTTTTAATTATGCAAAAATGATTTAAAATCCATTAACGCCGGCGCGACCAATCCATGGACGCTAGAATTTTCACTTTAATAACAAAATGATCTTTATAATCTACTTTACCAGCTACTAAAAACGAAAAATGTATGTATAATTGCATGGTTGTAATCAATAATATTTGTTGTAAATTAAGATTACAGCCCATTGTTTGAGGAACCTCAGTGCCAGCTAGTTGGCAGGGTATTTTTTTTTTGTTTTATGTAGGGAGTGGAGAAATGCATTACGCATACTGTTCAGCATCCGAACTGACAGTTATGTGGGACTCGACAATACCGTTCCATACCCACTAAAACTCCACTCCCTTCATACCTTATACAAGTCATCCCGGAACCGTTTATCACATTACTTGTGGTTGACTTAAGGCCATGTATCCTGACTTATTTAAGAACCCTTTATTTTTCATCCATTTCAGAGACTTCAATGTCTCTGCCTCGAAATAAGATTGGCCCAAGCAGCAAAGAATAAAAAGTAAAAGCTGAAAAAATTACTCTTAAAGTTATAAGAATAAAATTAAAATTAAATAAATATTAGGCCCTCCTGCATGCTGTCACTTCCATCTAGTTGTCGAAAAGGATAAATAAATATATAAAAATAAATAAATACCTTTCTACACTAAAAAAAAATTCCTATTTGAATCAAATAGATTCTATTTGGCTCAAATAGAAAATCTTCTTGATTTTGAACTCAAATAGATTTCTATTTGAGTCAAAAAGAAAATCTTCTTGAATCAAATTCTATTTGAGGAAGAAGAAACGTGTTTTGGTGATTTCTGTTAAGAAACCATTAGGTGTATTATTGACCCTAAAAGATTTTAGTTTCTCCTGGAAAACCTTCGGGATGAAAATAAACCGTCTGAGGAAAAGTTGATATCCTCAAAGTAAAATTTTTCATTTTTCACTTAAAACTATTTTCCGATTTCCCAAGATGGCAGACGAAAAATGGAACTTTTTACAATACCTGGGGGTTTAGGAGGTTGAGAAAAATTATTTTTTTAATGAAAATTTTTTATTTTTCACCCTAACGTATTTTCCGATTTTCCAAGATGACGGATCAAAATATCAAGAATGGGACTTTCTACATTATCTGGGGGTTTTGGAGGTTGAGATTGGAGGTTGGGAGTTTTCGTGAAAAATTTTAAATTTCTGTCAAGAAGATTTTCTATTTGTCTCAAATAGAATGCGTTATTTGAAACAAATAGAATATATTTAGTTTAAATAGATTTCTATTTGATTCAAATAATAGGATTAGACATTAGTAACATTCGCTTACTAGCCTTAGAGCCGTTCAAATTCGCAATTAACCAACTCAGGGCTAGTGTAGTGGTGCCTACCTTTTTGACTCTTTAGAAGATATGCTCTAAGTATGTGAACTTCGTATCCAAAGTAATACCCAGATATTTTACGAATTTCTTGGTTTCGATGATGCCAATTTTTAACAACCCTAGTGCTGAGGCTTTCAGATGCAAAGGACACATCAAGTATTATTTCAATATTGCCTCGTCTCCCGAAAGTTGTGGTGTGACCCACATTGAGCACAACGAGATCCAGGAGATAAGTACCGGGCAAGAACTTTTACAGTGTTTGATAAGTTTCTCAATCATACGCTCTTGTTAGATATAAGGGAGAATTCAGACGAGAAAAAAATTTTAACCACCACCTCCAAAATTTACTCCCACTTTTTATTATTTAGCATGCAAGAATGGAACGAGAGGGGGTAAATATCAAAGGTGGGGTTACAAATTTTTTCTCGTGTGAATGCTCCCTAAATGTTGCAGACAGTTATACAGTACAATATGTATCAAAAATTATTTTATTTATCCTATTATTTCCTGTCAAATAACAGCTTGAAATTTCAAGCAATGCAGCCTAACCGTGTAGGGGGAGAAAACCATTAAAAAATAAAAAATGGAAAAAACAGTATATAATTTTTTTAAACTTTTTACTCTTGAATAAAGAATTTGATAGTATCTTACTTCTAAGTACTTTACTTCTAAACAATTTACTCGACCTCCCCTTGGAGAGGGTTGAAAACTGCCGCCAAAATAGGTTAAAATAGAATAAAATACAATAAGAGTTTTTTTTAAATATTTTATACTCAAATCTTTTATTTAATGGTATTTTGAAGAATTCGACTAGTATACAATTTATTAACCTCCCTTTTGAGTAAAACTTATATCCCGAATTCGTAAAATAATTACAAAAAAAGCACTCAGTTGTATTTAAAAAAATTTTTTCTCTCCTATAGGCAACTAAGAGTATAAATTTGGGATAGTTTTACTCTCCAAGGGGAAGGTAAATAAATTGTATAATAGTCATATTCTTCAAAATACCATTAAATACCTTATGGGAGTCGACTTTTGATTAGAAGTCATTTTCTTATACATAGCTGTATGTTTTTTTCTTAAAAAATATAGTTTAAAATTTATAATTTGTGTTAAATATTCTTGTATTTGCTCATTAAAAGCTTATATTTTATAACCTTGGTTGATTCCATGTGAAACGTACGTTGACTTGCAGATGAGGTCTTCTGATTAAGCTGTAACTTTGCAAAGGTAATTATATATGTAAAATGTCCTCACTCCCCAAATCTTACATCGTAAAATCGTTTCTAGCTGTCTCTGTCAATTTATGAAAATTTTGACCGATTTTAAAGCTCTCAGCCATCAACTTTAGCTTCATTATATAAAAACATAAAGAAATTTTAAAAAAATTACTAGAAAAAAATTTAAATTTAAATTGTCTGGAAGGCCGGAAAATTGGAAAATGTGAGCCGTTCCAGCTGTAGCTCATAACTCAAAACCCGTCACTTCAAATAACTTCAAAACTGGGGGTGCAGTATTCCATATACATTCACATAGTATTAATATGGGTTTGACTATTTACACATAGGGAAAAGTTATACCGATATTCAGTGAAATTTTTCGATTTTGAAAATGAAAATTTAGCGAAAAAAGCTATATTTTTATGCGAATTTAGGCAAAAGCAATTTCATACGTAAAATTCATCATAAAATAAATTTTTTTTAATGCTCGTAAACCTTTTCTATTCATATATATAGTCAATTCTACAAACTTAAACTTCTTATAAGAAAATATTCAAGTAGTTCTTAGTAAAAATGACATGAAAAGAAAACTAATGTATGGAATTTTGAAAAATCAAATTTTGCTGGATTTAGTATGCTAAAATATGACCTTGCCAATTTTTATGGTTCTGGTTTAAAAACTTTTGAAATAGCAGCTTTTTTTTGAATTAATCATATTTTCAAATTTTTAAAGAAAATCTGAGTAAATTTTCTATTTATTTTTTTTACACTCTGAACATAGCTCAAAAACTATTTTTAACCATTGGAAATAGCTGAAACTTCTTACCGAGAGTCATTTCGGCTGTCAGTTTTTGGAAAAACATAGAAGAAAGCTGAAACAACTATAATTCTAAAAGAAGTTTTTTTTTAATGTGGATTTTTCAAACACTGGGAAATTCTTTTTTTTTTTAACTTTAAATTACTGTTTTCCTAAAAGAAAATTTTAATTCTATTTTAAAATTTCTATTTCTGTATTTAACCTTTTTACTTTTGAAAAACTTAAAAAACAAATAATTACAATTTTAAATTTCCGAAATTTTAAATTTCCCATCTTTTTATACCACGAAATAATAATTCTAACTTGATTTATAAGTTATTCGGAATATTTGATCACAATAACTATTTTACCTATTCACAAAAAACCACAAATTTTAAAGTAAAAAAAAAAAGAAAAGAATTGTTTGAAAAATCCTTAATAAAGGTGACGATCTTCAAATTTATCTCCAAGTGCCTTATAAAGATTTGAATCTTACTCCAAAACGATCTTCATGAGATAGAAAATTGGTATTCTGCTAACAACAATAAGTCCAACTTTATGATTTTTGGTAAAAAATCCTCAAGTATTTTTCATACAAATACCTCTTTATTTTGGTGGTACTAGAATCCAGCTCTCTAAAACAGTTTAAAACTTTGGTATCTTTATTGATCAGGACATGAAATGGAGATCTCACATGAAACATATAGTTAAATCTTCCAATAATGTTCTATATAGGCCTAGACACTTCAAACATCTAATCAATTCAAATCTCAGAAAGCAGCTTATTACTGCTATTGTTTTTCCCATCCTTGACTCTGGTATTTATCCTATGGGTAATTTACCTGACCAGCAAAACAAACGATTACAAAAACTACTGAATGCCTCTGTCAGATATGTCTGTGATATTAGATACTCGTCTCGTTCCTACCCTGACAGAATAAAGCTTAGCTAGCTAAATGTTAAACTAAGAGCTAAATATCTTAGTGCAGTTGACATCTATAACATACTAAATAATGGGAAGCCAGTCTATTTCAAGGAAAAAATTAAAACTTATATTCCCACAAGAAACCTTCGTCCTAATAATCCTAATCTACCCAGTAGTAAATACATCCAATAATCCTGTTTATAATAATTCCTCATTAGTATTCATGATCTCTTTTTGGAACTCCCTCCCTGAAGAAATCCGTCAGTCAAGCTAAGTTCAAGTTTTCAAATCTAGTCTTCATGAATACCTTCTAGAGATTGTCAGACGAGAAGCAAACCTCCCTTAAACCCAAACTTATTTTTACACGCTTTTATTTAACTTGACTTGTCTGTCTGTAACATTGAAAATATAAACTGTTTTTTCGGTCACTTCTCATTAACTTTTGGCAATTTTTTTTTTAGATTGTTATTAGTTCCCGATGACAATTTGATATTGTTCAAAAAAATTTTTGTTTATAACAAATTTTATATTATTGTCTCTTTCTATCATATAACACTTCTTATGACTATCTCTTTCTATCTTACGATTATTCAGGTATAGCACGAATAGTCCGGGGCTATCTGATAAAAAAAAGGCCAAACCTCTACATAATTATGAATAAGGTCAAATCGACCTGATCCTTTTGCATTCTCTTCGAAAAAATGTTAATAAAAAAACGCCAGAAAGAAAATTTGAGCAAATGAAGGGGAGCATTTTCACCCCAAATTTTTCCGACAAATTTAAGAAATGATTTTTTTTCGATTTTGAGAGGAGTGCCTATAGGTTTTTTGGGTCGTAAAATTCGAATATGAAGTCAGAAATGCTATTTGATGCCTTCCCGGGGGGTGATTTTGGCCTTCTTTCACCCCTTTCACCCCCTAAATATGTAATTCTTTAAATGCACCATTCTTTCTAATTTTAAAATGTCCTTGTGAGTTTTTTGGGCCACGAAATTCAAATATGATGTCAGAAATATTATTTGATGCTTTCCCGGGGTGATTTTGGCCTTTTTTCACCCCTTTTGCCCCCTAAATATGCAATTCTTTAAATGCACCGTATCATACAACCAAAGAATATATAAGTATATATATTTTTTTTTTTTTTATTTAAGGGAAATATGTGAATCTTGCATCAGCCATGGAGTGTTTGTGAGCCTTAAAGACCCGCAAATTTTCATGACCGCCCAGTTGTACAAAGTGTACAACTGGGAGACTACCGGCGAGCGGGGTCGCCGGCTACGCCCCAGATTCTTACTGGATAAACACACTTTAAACCCCCCGCGCTTGTTTGTCCCAAACCGGAACTCCCTTTTCAGGTATAACTTCAGTTTGGGACGCGCAGCCTAGGCAGCTGGCCGCTGCCTTCCCCCCTGCCTAGGGGCAGGAGAGCTCTCTACGATAGAAAGCCCTCCTCCTTCTTCTCCAACAAGGTGGTCCTTACGTACTCTGCTACTTTGTTCCAGTTTTCGGAACTCCGTAGCATTTCCGGGACCACCGTCTCCGGCCTCCAATATAAGTATATATTATTATTATTATAATTTAATTTGAAAAATTTTTTGATAATTTTTTTGGTTTTTCCAACATGGTGGACCATAATATTTATTTAAAAACTTATAAATTATAAATATTTTTTTGAAATTAATTTGATAGTTGATATATTATTTTAAAAATTTATATAATAAAAGAGAGCGTATTAACGACGGGTATTACGGAGAGGGTATATAACATTATTAGGATTAAATATCTCGCGACAGATTTTATTATTTTGAGGTCCGATTTAAAATTGTATTGTACTTGTTTTGTTATAATACCCTATTTTGAATACTTATTTGACGTAATTTAAATTGGACCTCTAAACAAAAAGATATGTCGCGAGACACTTAATCCTAATTATGGGCCGAAGTATATGCCATACCTAAGGACCTATGCTATACGTGCGCCACACGTCGGCAGAGCATTTTGCCGAACGTCGCCCGAACTTCGGCCCATACTTGGCCGGTACAGTTCAAAAGTGCGCCGGTATTATATTCTTAGATACATACTACGTAGCTGTAATTATAACCTGAGCTTCAGTAAATAATAATAATAATAATAAAAAGAAACAACAATTTTTTTTTGAATTATATTATTTCTCGCTTATTATTTAAAAGTGTAAAATTTTGAATTAATATACAAATAAGTATAAATAATGAATATAAAAGAATGTAATTTCAAAATTTGGTTCTCTCTTTTGCTCTTAATAAGATAAGTAAACAAATTTTTTTGTGGTAAATTATGAAGCTATATTCTATGTTATACAGCATTTGCATTTACTGACCAAGCCAGGTATACTATTTCAAATGAAATGTAATTGTGTTTGAAATAGATAAAAAAAAAGAAAAAAAGCGAGATAGAACTATTTTATTTAAGATAACAAATTAGTTTTACACCAAACTATGTTTTTTCTTTGCTACCCTTAATATAATTTCAAAACATTTTTTTATTTACTTCACTAAAATAGTTTTTACTACTTTGTGTCAATAAGACTAAAAAGTAGAAAATAAAAAAAAATAAAAAAAAAAATTTTTTTAAACACACTTATTTTTTTGTTAACGCACTAAAAACTAAAAAATAATTTTCCTTTCAATATTGTTAATAATTTGCGCACTAAAATGTATAAAATAATTTTTTATCTTTGAAAATCAAATAGATTTTCTTAAACCCATTATAAACCAAACATATTATTTTTTTAGGAATCTGATTACCAACAATTTTTTTTCACAATCTAAGACTTTAAAGCTTGGGTTCCAAATTTAAGCAAAAAAATTAAAAAGTAATGGCAATATCTACAGTACATCTAATAAGCAAATTCCCAATGTTATTAGTTAATGTTGCATGCAGATTATGATAGGACTCGGATAGGACAAAACATTATAAAAGATATGTATTTATTCCAATAAATATTTAAATAGAACAAGTAATGAAAGTTTTTTCTTACTTCGATAAGTAGTGTCAACTCAAAATTGCTAATTTGATATAGAAAATGAAATATAGAAATTCTTTGTAAATTTTATATGATGATTTGATTTGCCATCTCATTTAATATTTACAACTGAAATTATAAAAAAATAGATCGGATAAGTCTCAAACTTTTTGACAAGTTCGATTCACTGATGTTAAAATTAAAAGAAATGTTGAATTATGGGATAAAACCCAGCATTACATAGATAACTTAATCCGTATTGCTTTCTTCCGTATTAATACTTGTAGCTCAAAAATTTCAAAAATTTTAAATTCGCCTCTTTGATATTCTTAGCTAAAAATATATGATAATTAAAGGCCAGACTCCCAATTTCAGGTTTTTTGAACCTATGAAAGCCTATTTTTCTCGCTATCTTTGTAAATACATATATTGATAGAAATATTTCAAGAAAAGGAGATAAATAAAAAATGTTTAAGTCGCGTAATTTTGAACCATAAAAATTATTCTCATCAATGTTTGTCATTTTGGCAGCCATCTATAAATAATAATTAAAACGTGATTTTATCACTGGAATTCGTATTGTACTGTACTGCTGCAAATAGCATAAAAAAAATAAGGGACCATGGTGCTTGATAACAAACTAGGTAATACTTTTGTTTTTACCTTTCTTTACGTTTTAAGACTTTTACAGTAGATTAAACAAATAAAAAACGTCCGTTATTCACAATCTGAATTTTGGTAGCCACAACCGGATTTTTTTCCGTGTAGTTACTAATCAATATTTTTGCATATTTTATCAAATAATTAATGTGAATAAATTAATAATTAATAAAAATACATCTTGTGTTATTTTGTATTTGTATGGTATTTCGCCGGTTCAAAGTAAAAATACAGTAATAAACATGTTTTTAAAAATACCGGATTTGGACAGGAAAATAATCTCGTCATTAACACGATGAAAAAAGCTTAGTTTAAAAAAATGAAAGCAATCTGATTGATCGTCGTTGCCCTCCTTAGGTTAAGTGGGTGTAAGGCTTGTCATGTCATTTTTTTATTATGCAGCAGTTTCTAAATTTATGTGTATGTAAGCCCTGGCGTATGGTTTTTTTTATCATTGAAAACTTTCTAAAATTATGTGGATGCAAGGCTGTGGTGTAGTTTTATTTTATACCACTTCCATAAGTTATGTAGGTGTTAGGCTTGATTTGGAGTTTTTTTACACGACCTTCTCAGGTATTATGTAGGTGTAATGCTTGTGGTACAGTTTTATTATATCATGATAGTGCACTTTCTAAGTTTATATGTGCGTAAGGCTTGACGTTTCGTTTTTTTATACAACATCCTTAGGTTATGCTGGTCATTCTCTGTCAATCCTTATTCATGCTAAAGAGTGTTAGTAAATTTACGATAAGGTTTTTTTTATTACTATAAAATAATTGATTAATTTTTTTTTGCAGATTTAGAATTATTAGAAAGGGAAAAAGAGGTTGTTCAACGCAGACTTCAGAACATAACATCAATTGAAGATAGAATTAAAAAATCTGCCGAAAAAGAATGTCATGCTATATCAAAAAAAATAAATGACATTTTCAATTCTGCTTCAGGTAACTTGATTCATTCAGTAAAATTGCGCGTAAATTATTGCTTGTACATATAATACACACTTACAATAACAAATTGATTGTAGTAATTAGATTATAACATCGATTCCTAAGCCCACGATAGTGAACAAAAGTTTGTCTTTTAGCCTCCTTAAAATTAAGAAAAGTTTCAAGTACAGTAGTTCCTCAACTTACGAACCTTCGACTTACGAACCTTCGGACTTACGAACTTTTTTTAGTACATGAAAAATTTATAATTTTATAAAAATTGTTCGTATATTCTTTTTTTTTTTCATTTTTTCAAAAAGTACAGAGCTATTTATGTCGTAGTGAAGTAGAGAAAACCGTGATTTGGCCAAACCGCACGTAGTAGACTAATGAAAGTTTCGATCGCCTACTTCCTTAAAATTTTTAGTGAAGTGTACGAAAATTATAGCTGTTGTCTACTACACGGATAGCCTTTAGGGAAGTAGACAAATCGTCTACTTCACTGAGATAAACTCAGTGGAGTAAATTAATTTATTTTATTTGTTCACTTCACGGATGGCTCTTAGGAAAGTGAAGAACAAAGAGAATTTGGTGTTTATGCCTTATATATATATTTTATTATAAAATTAAAAACGCTGCCAAGTAATTAGGACTACGGTTCCTCATTAACAATAACAAAATATTCTTAATGGTCTATTTACCTAGTAAAAACGATAATTCTAGATATTAGTTATTTCATAGAAATAAATTAAGTACTACGTCCCAAAAGAAAAAAAAATGCTTTTATTTTTATTATTTTATGTAAAACATTTTAAAGAAAAAAAATTTCAAAAAATTAAGTTTCAGATCCAAAAAATTGAGTTTAAAAGATATTTCTAAAACTAGTACTCCCACAGAAAAATATGAAGTACTACTTCCAAAAAGGATAAAAATTTGCTGTTTTTTGGTTCCTCATAGAGGAACCATTGTGATGGGTCAAATTTTGATTTTTGATTTTTTGGCATATAAGCACGTTTTGGGACCTCAGGAAGCTAAAAAACCGGTTTTTAAAAAAAGTCTGTATGCGTGCGTGCGTGTGTGTGTGTGTGTGTGTATCTATGTAACCGGTGAAATTTCACAACCATTATGGAATTAAGACCTAATTTTTTTTTCAAAAATTTTTTCATTAAAAAATCTCAAACTACTTTTTATTTTTAATTTGGATGTAATACATCATTTATTTCCATGAAAGCACTTATATTTGAAAGTACGATTTTTAATCGATATCTCGAATCTGATAACTAATTTTTTGAAAATTTTTTTCTCAAAATTTTTTTCACCAAAAAATACAAGAAATACCAATTTTTTTTTCTTTAGCGAGCGTTCAATAATTGCGTAACGCTGAACTAGGGGGGAGCGTTAGACCGAAAACGTTATTGCTCATTATGCAAAAATAGGCAAAATGCTATTTTAGCATTACTTAAGGGGACGTTGTAGCTCAAAAAAATAAGCGTTACGCAATTATTGAACGATCCCTTATGGATACAGTACTTAATTTATTTCTGTGGAAGTACTAGTTTTAGGAATATCGTTTATAGTAATTTTTTGTACCTGATACTTAATTTTTTCAAAATTTTTTTATTTTTAATTTTTGTCGCAAAAAAATACAAAAAACGCCAAAATTTTTTTTATTTTAGGACGTAATACTTAATTTTTTCCTATGAAAGTACGAGTATCTAGAATAATCGTTTGTAAAGGATTTCTCCATCTGATACGTAATTTTTCAAAATTTTTTTTTTCTAAATTTTTTACATAAAATAAATAAAAAAATACAATAATTTTTTTTCTTTTTGGACTTGGTACCTCATTTTTTTCCATGAAAGTACCGATATCTAGAAGTATCGTTTTTACTCTATAACTCGAATCATATAATTTATTTTTTGAAAATTTTTTTTAAAAATTTTTTTCACCAAAAAATGCAAAAAATACCAATTTTCTTTTTCTTTATGGACGCAGTACTTAATTTTTTTCTGTGGAAGTACTAGTTTTATAAATATCCTTTATAGTAATTTTTTGGATCTGATACGTAATTTTTTCAACATTTTTTTCTTAAAATTTTTGTCGCAAAAAATACAAAAAACGCCAAATTTTTTTTTATTTTAGGACGTAGTACTTAAATTCTTCCTATGAAAGGACGAATATTTAGAATTATCGTTTTTACTCGTTATCTCCAATCCGATACCTAATTTTTCAAACAATTTTTTTTTTAATTTTTTACATAAAAAAATTAGAAAAAAACAATAATTTTTTTTTTTTAGGACTTAGTACTTAATTTCTTTCTATGAAAGTATGAATGTCTAGAATTATCGTTTGTATAGGATCTCTCTATCTGATACGTAATTTTTTTTTTCAAAATTTTTTACATAAAAAAATTTTAAAAAAACCAAAAAATTTTTTTCTTTTTGGACGTAGTACTTAATTTATTTCTATGAAATTACTAATATCTAGAATAAACGTTTTTATAAGGTATCATTTTTATTCCTCAATTTAAGGAGGTTTATTTGTTGATTACAACTTTTTCACAGGAATTACGATTACCGACATAATTTTTTTTGTATTTAAGCTTATTTTGGAAACTAGTAATTGAAAAGAAACTATTAAAAACCATTAATAATCCAAGAATTTTACAAAAAAAGTCTCATAGTATTATACAATTTAAAAAAACGTTACTAAAATAATGAGCTTCTTGGTTATGTTACGTGTTTGTGTCTGTTTTTTATTAAATTTGCGAAAATAAAGTCGATAAAGTATGTAAAACTAATTAGGAATGTAATCATTAAGCAATTTTTTTTTTTTTTTTTTTTTTTTAAGGGCAATATGTGAATCTTACATCAGCCATGGAGTGTTTGCGGGCCTTAAAGACCCGCAAATTTCCATGACCGCCCCGTTGTACAAAGTGCACAACTGGGAGACCACCGGCGAACGCGGTCGCCGGCTACGCCCCAGATTCTTACTGGATAAACACACTTTAAACCCCCCGCGCTTGTTTGTCCCAAACCGAAACTCCCTTTTCAGGTATAACTTCAGTTTGAGACGCGCAGCCTAGGCAGCTGGCCGCTGCTTTCCCACCTGCCTAGGGACAGGAGAGCTCTCTACGAGAGAATGCCCACCTCTTTCTTCTCCAACAAGGTGTTCCTTACGTACTCTGCTACTTTGTTCCAGTTTTCGGAACTCCGTAGCATTTCCGGGACCACCGTCTCTGGCCTCCAAATCGGGAAGGGCGGGCGCCCCTCCGCGTAGCGCAAATTCGAAGAATGTGTGCTCTACTGTATCATCCACGCCCGGACAGTGCAAGAACTCCTTTGTTGCCACCTTATGCCAATGCTCCAACATGACACGAAATACCCGTGTCCAGTTAAGAACTGGGTAAGGTAGAAATCTACCTCCCCATGCTGTCGTCCCATCCATGCCTGCAGATCTGAGATCAGTCTGCGCGTCCATTGGGAATTTTTCTCTTGGTTCTTTTTCCATCGTTTTTTACATGCTTTCATAGAGTTGAAGCGGGCGATGAATTCCGCTCCAACGCTAGCAGGTCGATGGGTATCACCGAAGCGACGACCTGGATCGCCTCAAGAGATACCGTGTGGTATCTGCAGGCGATCCTCACTGCCGCTTGCCTCTGTACAGACAATATTTTATGTCTGTACTTGGCAATTTCTGTGGTCTTCGCCCAGACTTCTGATCCGTAGAGCAGGACAGAGTTAACGACTGACATCAGGAGCCTTCGCTTCCCTGGTTTGGGTCCCCCAATGTTGGCCATGAGCCTTGACAGGGGTGATGCGACCGACGCTGCCTTTCACACGACCTCTGAAATTGCTCCCAGAAAGGCAGCTTGTTATCAAGCTGAACTCCCAGGTATTTCACCGATGTTCTGGTTCGGATCGTGTGAGGGTTTCCGCCGTCGTCGATAATTACATCGAAGTCGGTGGGAACCCTTCGACGGGTCAGCAGTACGATCTCCGTTTTTGGGATCGCAAGCTGGAGCCCATGATCACCCATCCAGAGGTTGATCCGCCTCATGACTAGATTCAACCTCTCCTGGGTCACTTCCATGTCCCTGTCAGTTATGGTCAGGGCCACGTCGTCGGCGTACCCGATCAGGGAAACTCATTCCGGGAGGTGGACGCGTAACAAGCCATCGTAAAAGGCATTCCACAGGTCCGGCCCGAAAACCGAACCTTGCGCGATGCCTGCATTCAAAACCCTTTCACGGCTTCCATCGAGCGTGTCGTAGAGCAGTCTCCGGTCCCGCAGGTAATCTTTTAGTACGTTACCCAGATAGCTGGGTATCTGGAAATCGTACTCGAGAGACCGCATCATGTCATCCCACCTGGCCGAGTTGAAAGCGTTTTTGACGTCCAGCGTTACCAGAAGGACGTTCTTCCGAATTGCAGGCCGCTTTTCCCTCTCAGCCTCTACGGCATCCACGACACGCCGGATGGCGTCTATCGTGGAATGCCCTTCACGAAAGCCATGCTGCTCCTCGGAGAGACCACTGCCCTCCTCGATTGCCCTTCTGAGCCTTGCCCGGAGCATGCTCTCCATCGCCTTACTAATGGTATTTAACATACATAAAGGTCTGTAAGATGATGGAGAGTCCGGGGCTCCCCCTTGCCCTTGTTCAAGAGCACGAGACGTGCCACCTTCCACTGCTTCGGGAACACTCCAGCCACCAAACACGCATTGAACATGCTTAACAGGATACCAGGGATTACTATGACCGCTCTTTTGAGCACTTCCGCTGGTATCCCGTCCGGTCCCGGCGCCTTGCCATTTTTCATGTCCTTTATGGCCTTGACCATCTCGCCTTCGCTGAAAAGCGGCACTTCCTCCCTGGGTATCACCTCAACCGGGTTTTCCCAGATGGGCCTTTCAGGGAAGAGAGCACCGACGATCCGTTAAGTCGACGCCGAGTCCATCATTTTGTCGGACCCCCGGTTTAACTTGCCCATTACGACTTTTTAACCTAGGCCCCAGGGGTCCTTGTTTACATCTTCGCGTAATGAACGCAGACATAGAGCCTTGCTTTGACGGATGGCCTTGGCCAGCCGGTGTTTGGCGTCCTTATGTTCCTGAGAAAGCACGGCGGCCTCAGGTCTGTCCCGTGCTCTTTGCGCCTTTCGTCGTGTCCTGTGGCATTCCTTCCGGAGCTCAGCTATTTCGGGAGTACCCACCAGTAGACTGGCTTTCTTCCTTTCCAGGGCCTGCGGCGAGGCATCGAGGCATCACAAGCCCCGCATAATAGAGACGTTACTTTCTTAACTAAGATTTCAGCCTCATGGGGACTTGTGGCCCCTCCATGCCAAGCGGGGATGGACGCTGACTCGATTCGAAGATACTCTTCGAATCTGTCTTCGTCCATTTTTGGGACGTTCCAACTCAGGGGGCGCCTCCTGTACGGAGGTCGTTGTGAGGTTCCTTCCAATACCCGGAAGGCGATGTAATGATGATCACTACCATTGTATTGATCATCCATCACCCTCCAGTCGCCTATTCTCCCGGACGCAGCTTCTGTAGCGAAGGTTATGTCCGGGATAAAGACAACCCGGCCTCTCGTAGGTGGGCCTGTTGCCTCTATTCTGGACCACTAGTTTGCACCTAGTGGCCATTTCGAGCACCATTCGTCCCCTGGGGTTAGTCGTTGGCATCCCCCATTCCAGAGCCCTGGCGTTGAAGTCTCCACCAAGGATGACGCCACCAGTCGGCGTTCGGACCGTGCTCTCGATGCTGGCCAGCTTTGTAGCCAGCTCTGCCGAGTTGTCGTTTGGGGAGGGATAGCAACTTATGTAAGTTGTCTCCCCGCACTTGGCCCAGACGTGGCAATTCCCTTTCCCTTGTTGGGTAAGGGACGTTTGGGCTCTGCCTCGAAGCCATATGGCGCAGCAGCCAGTGTCATCGGAAAGCCAGTACTTGTGGTTCATGTTGTAATATTGCTCGCTTAGTAAGAGGATATTTGCATCCTCTTCGCAAGCAATTTGATCCAACAATGCACCAGCTTCCCGTGCGTGTCGCATGTTCCCTTGGAGAACCTTGATCATTTCCGATGACACCTGCTTCTCGCCACAGCCAGAGCCTCCCGGTAACTGGGGCAGTTTCCCTCTCCAGGATAGTGCTCCGTGGAGCACTCATCCTTTCTGGTCTTGCAGAGGAAGCACTCGGGCTTATCCTTGCTGCACTCCGTCCTCTTATGGCCATCTTCGCCACATTTTAGGCACGCCTTACTTCTGTCTGGGCTTTTGCAGACATACTGACTATGTCCGTAGCCCAGAAATTTTTTCAATCTGTGTCATTAGCACCCTACTTTTTGTAAAGCCGAAACAATTTTCCCATAAGAGCAATGTTAAAATACCACTTTTATTCTGTTCATAAAAAATTAATTAAGGCGGTGACATAGGTAAAAATAAGTCGATTTTAGCTTAAAAATGTTTAAATTTTAAAACTATTTATGTTTTATTACGTTCTGTCATTATTTTTTTTTAACGGATAAACCTCCTTAAACATAGCAAAAAATTTTTCTTTATTCCTATAGCTGGTATAATTATATCTTCAAGATATAACTACACCAGCTACACCAAAAACTGTCCAGCAGACATAATTATCATAAAAGAAGATTATGTACTAGTGTAGAAAAATCTTCTTTTTTTTTATGTAAAAAACCTGATTTTTTCCATGAGATTAAATTAACAGTATCAAGGATAAGATCATTCAAAGATCATTCTTAGTTTTTCTTATGACATTATACTTTGTTAGGTAAAATATATTCAAAAATTTTTGAGAAAAAAAGTTCAACAAATAAAGTGTCAGATTGGAGATATCGAGTATCAACCATATTTTCAGATATTGGTACTTTCATAAGAAAAAATTAGGTACTACATCCAAAGAGACAAAAAATATTGCTACTTTTTTTATTTTTTTATGTAAAAAATTTTTAGAAAAATCCGATTCGAGACATCAAGTAAAAACGATATTTTCAGATATTACGACTTTAATAGAATTAAATGAGGTATCCTTTTCTTAAAAAGGACATGTTGGTCGCAACAGTAACTATGTATATTGTTATAGCTAAAGAGTCATTCTGATTGGTTTTCACAATAATGTACACAATGCATACATAAATGCAAATTTTAAATACAGTAACATAAACATTAAGTCAACACAAAAAGTTAGGTAATTTTAATTTATTTGCAATATTATTGATAGTAAATTATGCTCGATAATTACTTGATTAATTATTTATTATTAAAAACTAGAAGTGTTTGCGCGCGCTATTTTAAATATTTTTTTAATTCACACTTTCAATAATTATTGTCAAACAATTAAATTTTCTTGTTAGTAGCCAGAAAACACGTATTTCCCGGCCGCAGCGTTATTCGAAAATACGTGTTTTCTAGCCACTGACGAAGAAAAATTATGTTTTGGCCTCGGCCGTAAAAAAGAATGTCCCAGATCGCAGTTTGCCATCCTCGGCTTCGCCTCGGATTGCAATTCACGTGCGATCTGGGCCATTCTTTATTTTTGCGGCCTAGGATAAAAATATACTATTTAGAAAAAATAATTATTGCTATAAAAATTATTAAACCGGGTCGGTAGCGCAGAGGTAACGTTCTTGCTTTGTAATATAGTAATATATATTATGAAGTGGGTTCGCGGCCGATGCAGAGCAATGATACTTTTATTTTTCTAAATAAATATTTAATAAAAATTAAATATTTATTATAAGAAGGGAGAGTAGAGCTGGCTGCCGATCCGCAGGAGACAGATGAAATAGAAAGTGCTATTTACTGTCTCTGTATGTCATGCATAGAGGGCGTTTTTGTAAGATTTTTCGCGCCTCTTTTAAAGCGTAGAGTTGTAGAAATACAACTCTGCGCTTTAAAGACGGAATTGTCAGCATGGATCCTATAAAAAAGTCGGACCTTGGGCTGCAATTGGCCTTCCCAAATCCTAAAAAGGTTAATGATAATTGAGTTTGAGATAAGATTGTTGAAAGTTCCACCAACCCGTTCTATATCCCTTCTAACCCTAAAGTTACAATTTACCACAATTTATCCACATACGTCTCCGAACCTAAAAATTATTTCCATAAAGGAGAAAGCGGTATATATCTCAATCCGAAACTGCTCAATCAAATCCCTTGATATTTGGCACACTTATGATGTATCAAAAGACTACCATTTTGCACTAAAACTTTTTTATTTTGGATATGTAGGTTCAGAAATATCATCAGTCAAAGTAGCCGTTTTTTACCCATTTTAAAAACTACATAGCACCCACAAAACTTTTTAAGAAATCAACCAATTACCACGCAAGTGGTCTCATTTTCTTTGTTTTAATAAATAACAACTTTTAAGAGAAAAAAACTTCAAAAAACTTACCGTTAATCTATTTTTATTTCAATTTTTCTGTTTTTAAAATGTCGACCTGCCGCCGCTCAGTGCCTAAAATGGGCACAGTAGATTTACAGAGTTGAAAAGGCCAATGAGAATAAAAAACTAGACCCTTTTCCAGTCAATTTGAGAAAACCAAAATCTTTTTAAGTTGCCACCATTTTTGGACAGAGGGGGGTGGCCGGGTTGAGAAATAATCGCCCATATATATATAAAAATTATTATAAAAATTTTATGGTCGTCGAACTGATTCTTCCTCTTCTTCCTCACCAAGCGCTTAAATCCTTTTACTCCTGTCAACATGCGGGAGGTAGGGGTCGAAACCTGTCGACAGGCTAAGATTAGATCTATTATATGTTTTTTGGGTCGCTGAATCCGAATTCTGTGTCCAATAGGGCTGGGGATCACCCTTAAATAATAAAATAGGGGAACACCCTCAAATCAGCAAAAACTATCCCTTTTTAGGGTTTTTTTTGCAAAATTTCGAAAGTGAAGCTAATATGGTAAAATATATTTTATTTTTTGATGATGGATTAAGAAGATATTGCGATTTTTTATAATTTACTAAAATTAGGATATATGTGCTAATTATAGAGGGTGAAAACTATCCCCAAATTGTCAAAAAATAGGAAAAACATGATAAAAGATTATTTTTTTCCTTTTTTTCATGGGAAGTATTTAAAAATATTTTATGCTATTTTAACCATCATAAAATGTATTCACCTCTCCCGGGGGGGAGGGAGTTAAAACAACCCCTAAATTTATACATACATAAAAACCATGGGCGCCATTCACTGGTCATAACTGCGTTGTCCATCCGGGTCAATTCTGAGAAGTGAATTCTCAGAACCTTAAAATCTAGATTTTTTAAAAGCAGAATTAGTTGTTTTGCCCCCCCCCTTGGGGGTGAATGCATTTTATGATGGTTAAAATAGCATAAAAATGTTTTTAAATACTTAACTCCACAAAAAAAGTAAAAAAAAAAAACTTTTATCATGTTTTTTCTATTTTTTTTTAATTATTTGAGTAGTTTTCACCCTCTATAATTATCACCCTCTAGATTATTATATGCGGATGACCTACAGATATACGTCCAAGTTCCCTCAAATCAAATTGAAAAAGGTATCGATTTTCTATCTAATGCAGCTTGTAAAGTGTCAACTTGGGCTGAACTTAACCTACTATCTCTAAATACCAAAAAGACTAAAGCTATAGTTTTTGGAACATCTCACACTATAAGGAACTTCAAAAAATTAGGAATCCATAGTCTTCCCATTAATAATAATGGAGACACAGTTCCATTTGTAGATGATGTACTTAGTCTAGGTATAATATTGGATAGCACTCTATCGTGGAAACAGCAAGTAAATCATGTCAGTAAAAAAGTTAACAAGGTTATATATGGTTTACGGTTCATTAAATCTTGCACCTCTCAGCTGTTAAGGCGTAGGTTAGTTGAGTCCCTAGTAATACCACATCTAGACTATTGTACAGTTGTTTACTCAGATATGTCACTCTACCTTCGTACACAACTCCAAAGGCTTGTGAATATAGGCATAAGATACATATTTGGACTGAGACGTGACGAACATCTAACTACTTACCGGAAAAAGCTGCAATGGCTTAGTAACGACTCGCGACGAGACTATTTTGCCATGCTAACCATGTACAGAATAGTAAGGATGAAGGAACCTCCACTACTACTCCCGCTATTCAAACCCTATCACACAGACAAGCCCACAAGAGGTCCACGAAAAGATCTGGAAACCCAAACCATGTTGACTGAGACAGGAAGAAACTCTTTCCAAATCAAATACGCTAATTTCTGGAACTCGCTACCTCCCTGTTATCGAGCCTTGCCGTCATTTTCTCAATTCAAAAAAGCAATGAAAACATATTTTTTCACAAAATTAGATAATTGATTAATTTATATTTTACTCATTTTATTTTATTTTATCAATCATAAATTTTATTGCTTCTAATCAGTATTATTGTCACTAAGCTGTCAAAGTCAATTTAATTTATTTATATACTCACATACATATATTTATACACATAGAACTTATTTATATACTTATTTACTATATTTATTAATGTTGACTCTTTTAAAGAATAAATTTACTTATATTATATTAACTATTGTTGACTAATTTTAATTCTAATTTTAAAATTTATTTAATATTAACTTGCAATAATTTGACAAATGTAAGAACAAGAGTGCACTGTATTTTTCTTTTTGAAAATAAATTAAATAATAATAATAATAATATAATTAGCCCATATATCCTAATTTTAGTCAATTATAAAAAATCTCTTCTTAATCTATCATCAAAAAATAAAATATATGTTACCATATTAGCTTTACTTTCGAGAATTTACAAAAAAACCCCTAAAAAGGAGTAGTTTTTGGTGATTTAAGGGTGTTCCCCTATTTTCCAGCCCTATTGGACACCAGATTAGGATTTAGCGACCCAAAAACATATAGTAGAGCAAATCTCATCCTGTCAACAGATTTCTACCCCAAAACACGCATTTTGACTGGAGTATTTGTCAATTTTCTCTCCCTCTTTTTTGAACAACAATTAACCCTCTCAAAATAAAATATGTGAAAATAAAAAATGTGATAATGGTTATATGGTTTATTTTTTATGGAAATATTTGTTTCAAAATTGTTGCCTTTAAAAAATAAAAAAACACTAAAATTTTTTTCTTTTTTTTGACGTAGTACCTAATTTATTTCTGTGAAAGTAATAATATACCCAGAATTATCGTTTTTTACTCGATATCTCTAATCTGATTATTAATTTTGTAACGAGATTTGACTGTTTAAACATAAATTTTTAGCCTTGATAATGAAGACTGAAAGTCTTCGGAACGTGAGCAATAAAAAGGAAAATATTGTTAGCTCAAAAATCAAGTATTTTTATTTAATAATAGCATATTTGATGTTTACAACCGTCAATGGTGTTTTTTTTTTTATTTGGTGAAATTTAAACCACTCCAATTGAAGTTTAATATCACCCATGGCATGACGATAATTATAATTACACGCACTTATTATTTTTTTAAGTATTTTGATAATATCAGTCATTTAGCATTTAAAAACATACTTTTTTATGACTAATATTAAAGAATATAATCTATACGTAGTTATATATTCTTTGATAATATATATATAGGAACTCGGGTATTCACAGCCGTTTTAAAATTAGTCAACAAACTCTTTAAAAATAAAAATGAATAATACCCTGCTTTAAGGTTCCGGAGCTACAGGCGCTTGTTGTTAGTGGAAACCTCTGCATAACGAATGTGTTGATATGATTCTAAACTAATGCGTATACAATACCCTGCTTTAATAAAAAAACAAATTATGAGAATTATTACATGTTATCGTCCCTTTTAAAATTTTAAAATTGAATGATATCTTGAATTTGGTGAATAAGGAACACAATATTTAAAAAAAACAAATTAATAAAATTATAATTAAATGAAAGAGTTCTTGAAAAAGTCTTCTTTTTAAAAATTTGTTTTCTATTTTTAAATTAGAATAATTTAAATTTTACAATTATAAATTAAATAATTTACAAAAAATTATTTTATTTTCAAGATCCTGAAGAAACACACACAGATGCATCAAATGAATTTTATTTAGAAGTCACGAAACACGTATTAAATGTTTCAAGAAGAAATAATGAATTCTCAGAAGAAACAAGAAACAACAATCTTCCTGAAGGTATAAGAACTAATAATTATAAATTTTTTAGGAATGA